>CABHPQ010146412.1:0-25397 GCA_902168405.1 Peromyscus aztecus
CTTGGAAGTCCACGCTGTGCTCTGCTAGAGGCTTGGTTTAGACACATTTCCATTCTTTATGGCTTTTGATGATGACATGTGGAAATATCTTCATGTTTTTTGATAATTTCAAAACTGAAATGCTGTCTGGGGGAAAAGAAAGATCTACTCTCTAACACTAGAATCTTTTCTTTGAGACTATTTAAACTTTAGTATTTCAGATTGATGCTGATTAAGGAAATATTGAGCTTAGTATAGTTTGATATCATTAATAACTTGCAGCACATTAGTTTAAATTACCTTCTAAAGCATTTACTCATTTATTCAGCAGTCATCAGACACCAGATTGGCATCCTGTAGCTACTTTTCTCTGTGCGGTATTGTTTTTCAGGGGACACTCTCTCTTTAAATTCTGATTAATATTCAGATCACTGCCAAGCCTTTCGCTCTTTCCACATTTGTTCAAGGACATCATTAGATCCTGAGAGGGTGTTAGAGAGCATTTGCTGGATGCAAAAACACATGCATCAGTAACTTGATTTAGAAGGTTGAAAGGGCAGAAGCAAAATTTAGAATTGAAGGTTGATGAACTTTAGGGGCAGGAAATGTAACTCAGTGGTAGAAAGCTTGCCTGTATGGCATGCACAATGCTCTAGATTTGGTCCCCAGCACTGAAAAACAAAGGGTGATGAATTTTAAAAGTACTCTCAAATCACTAATACAAGCTCAAGACATTTTTTAATGTTTTACAGTATTAAATATTTGAATTTCTAAACTTAAAAGTTCTACATCCCGAAACTTTAAAAATAAGAATACCTTTTTAAATACATACTTTAATCTGAAGTCATTCTGTCACAAGAAAGTATAGATTTTGAGTTTATATTGTTTGGGGTGAAGATACTTTGGGTATTTTCTATTTATTAACTTATACACATATTTGAAAATTGGACCATAATATGCAGATATGAACTCCAGAGTTAATAAAAGAAATATCCATTTTAAGTAACGATTGGCTGGAGTCAGGGAGACAAGCTGTATAAAGGAGCTAGTGATCTTCTTTTGTGTTTGTGTAGCTCATGTTTTTGTGGCTCTCATGATTGTCTCACTCCTGTTGCTCACATCTTTGTACAATCCCTCCAACTCGGGCCTGGGCCTAGTATCTTGCTTCTCATAAACAGAATATGGGGGAAATGAAGAAAGGACCAGATTACTGAAAATGCTTCAAATAATTAAGAGAATGTTAAAGAGGATGTCTCAACAATGGGAAAAGACTAGGCTAAAACTGACTGGACAATAGATCCTGGAATTTGTTAGCATGTAAAAGCACTACAACTGCAAGTGAATTAGAAATCACCATGCACTTATCGTTTATATTTAATCAGAAAGTAATTTAAGTTATTTTTGGATGCATGCTCCTAATATTTGATAATAAACCTGAAACATCTCAGTATTTCTAACAAAAAATATAGCTGTAGAAATTGACAGCTTTCTTTGTAATTCAACTGCATTTATTCAATGTTTGATATGAGCTGGTTTTTGACACCACTTTGCTGTAAGATTAAAGTAAGACTATTTTAATCAATTGAGTGAGTGAGAAAACATCTTAAGTGAATTCTCCAAACATATATAATAGATATAAAATCAGCTATGGTTAACTTACTGCTCTGTGGCATAGCCTAGCCTAAATGTAGAAAATACTGACTGTAGTATGGATTTCTAAGAACTGCTTCCCATAGCTATGATCCTTTTTCAATATTGAGAGGTTAAGATTTTCATGTAACATTTGAACATAGCAATCCCCTAGATGTAATTTGGTCATCACAGAATTCAAAGTGGACTAAAAAGCTTAATTTTTAACAATTGCCCTTTAAGAGCTTTTTGGTACATGCAAAATCAATGTAACAGTGGAAAGACATTTTAATAAAAAGTTCTTAGCGTTGGGAGTGTGAAAAACTCATTACATTCCAGGAATTAGATTTTCTTTCTGAATATAATTGGAATGGAAGTATTTTATTTGGCTGGTGACAGCACTGTAAACCAGATATGTAGTAGACTTTGACATCTGTATTTACAGCTAGGATGCTGTTTCCCAGACCTTCACTTTGAGATGAAATATAATCAGGTCTTGATGTGTTTAACAAGGATCCTAATCTTTGGATCTTCTCTCCAGTACCATTCAGAATATGATTAGATGAAAGCTATGTGGCATTAAAAATTTAAGTACACACACATATTATCTCAGTAAACTAGAAAAGAAAATGTTTTGCTTGGGAGCCAAACAAAGGCTCTTCTATAGCTTAGACTGACTCTGTGTGTTGACATTTTCTCTGGTTATTCCAAGGCTTCTGCCTTATTCTTCCATATCTCCCATATGACCCTTGACTAGGTCACGAGTGGAATGTATTCTCTTTGGTTTCTTATTCCTGTGTGGATCCTTTCTTTCAGAATATTCTCATTAACTACTGAAAGAAAGTGGGGTAAAAAATACCTGTCATAAGCAAGATGTCAAGGTACTAGATAGAGAGTTACAAAATTCTTTGCAAAAAAAAAATTGAACACCTTCTTAGCATGCCTTGGACATTTTGGTAGGCACCAAGTATACAAAGATAATAAATGACGTAATCGACCTTACCATAAAGCATAAACAACACATCATGCCTGCAGGGTGTGATGAGGGTACACTGGGGAAGAAGGCGACATTCAATCACAGGCTGAGGTGACAGGCACCCCAGGAGAAGGACCGCCCTGAGTAGAAATGTAGAAGCAAGAAAGAACTTGATGAATTTTGAGCTTTGAAGGACACCGTGTTGAACAATGACACACTGGTTTTCATAGTATGTCCCCTAGCTAACAGCATCACTTTTCCTTGGAATTTATTAGACATGCAAATTCTAGAACACACACACACACACACACACACACACACACACACACACACACACACACACTGGTTCAGAGGTTGTGATGAAAGCAGACTTCCAGGTACCTCCCAACTCACTTAACTTAGAAATCACTATGTTCTGTTATGTTGAGCCTGTGGACTTCAACTTCTTTTTTTAAAAAACAGGTCTTTAGCAGGAATAGGACATTTGTTTTATCAGTATCTCTATCTGCAGCAGTTTGAGACCAAATTATCATGTATGTAATAAAGGTTCAAGAATGGGGTGGGGGTCAGAAGTGCAACTGGATGGTGTTCACTAGGATGCTGCCATTCAAGTCAAAAGGACCAGGATGGACTGAAGAACACACTGAATGGAGAGTAGTATTGTTTGTCAGCATGATGCCTCTTACCCACTCTGGCTCTGCTCTTAGAGGTAATTGCTGGAGTCTTTTCTTCAAAACATAACCAGAATGGAAGTTTTCCCCTCGAACTAGTTATCAGTTTCATTTCTGGGCAAGATAAAGCAATCCACTAGGTTTCTGTCTCCAGTATCCAGACAGATTATATCAGCATATTTTCCCTGGCCTTAAGCCAGCATTCCCATTAGAATTTCAGACTCATTTCAACAGAATTACAATTACAGCAGGGAGGATTGTCCTCATGGTGAAAATAATAATTTTATTATTTCTCTGACTCTAAAATAAAAACAAACAGGAAATTGTTCAGCAACCCTTCCAACGGCTTTACAATTTGTGTCCCTGCACAAAAGCTGTTTGGTTCACTGTCTTTACTGAAATGCCTTTGGCTTGTATTACAACAGCATACTCTGAGCGTGAGTGATCTGGTGCCCAGCTTAAATGTACACCACAGAATTAAGATGGTGAGGGTGAATCACTGTGTCGCCGTATTTGTCCAGCCCTTCATGGCAGGCACTATGTTCAGTATTTTAACATGCATTATCTTGTTACATAGAAAGCCAGTGTATGAGACACACTCATTTTCATTTTTGTATTCCAGTGATGATTTGAGGACTCCTTAGGCTAACTAGAATAATAGGCAGCTGAGAATGGTCCAGTTTCAGAAGAGTCTGACAAAAGGCAGAGACAAACAGTATCCATTCTTCCCAGAACATGCTGAAAAAGAATTTCTAAGTTGTGTTGTACACATTTGGAGAGATACAAATGTTAATCCAGTCTTGGTTGAAAGAGTAAGCACACTATGTGCATAGTCAGGGACAAATTTTCTCATATCATCTGAGTCGGAAAACTTACTTCTAAGGTTTCTAGGAAGTTAGTTTATGGACATAATCAAATGCAACAAATGAATATGTGTGTAGATTTTTTCATAAATATTGTAGTAAAAAAAACTGTGAGATACAGATGTTGAAGAGATGACTCAGTTGGCAAAACACTTGCCACATAAAAAGGGAAACCTGACTTCAGTCCCAACACTCACTTTAAAAAAAAAAAAAAAAAGCCTAGCACAGCAGTGTGTGTCTATAATCCCAGAACTAGGGAACAAAAGTGAGGTGGATTTCTTAATAGCCAGTCTGTCTGAGTAGATGACCTCCAGGTTTGGTGAGAGACCCTGTCTCAAAATACAAGATGGAGAATGATTAAAGAAGTACCTCATGTCAACATGTGACCTCTACGTGCATGCACAGGTGTGCACACATATCCACACAAAAAAATTATATGAAACACATTTGTGTTTGTATGATTTTCCTTTTTAAATTTTAATTTATTTACTATATATGTACATGAGTGCATGCATGCTTTTGTGTGTGTGTAAGCACATTTGTAGAGGCCAGAGAGCAACTTTTGAGAGCTAGTTCTCTCCTTCTACTGTGGTAGGATCTGAGGCTCAAACTCAGGTCATCGGGGTGGCAGGGCAATTGCTTTACTTACTGAGCTGACTCAACAGCCTGTTCTTTCTTATATTTCAGAAAAATTACTTTTTGATAAGAAGTAATATATTTGTATCTCAAAATGTTTTTGAATTTGTCTCCATAAAAAAACCAAATAAAAATTAATTTTTTATTTAACAAGTTTGATTTGTGGTTAAGAATTATATGTCTTTATGAGATACAGTGCATTGTGTCAACACATTTATTCATGATGGATAGATGATAGATTGATAGACAGATAGGTAGGTAGGTAAGTAGATAGATAGATAAATAGATAGATAGATAGATAGATAGATAGATAGATAGATAGATAGACAGACAGACAGATGATAGATAAATAGATAGATAGATGATAGATGAAGGATTGAGTCAGGCACATAGATTATCTGTCGTCTCAAACATTGGTTATTTCTTTGTAATAATATTCAAAACCTTCTAATTTGAGTTAGATGATATAGCATTTTAAACTAAAACACCACAACAGCAGTCATTGTATTCAGATCTGACTGTGAATTTTTATCTTGTAAATGATTTCTCCCCAATCCCTGTCCTCCCCCCACCTCTTTGCTGACCTCTTAGCCACTGCTTTTCTCGTTATTTAGGTGAGGTCAGCTTTTACAAAATCAAGAAGTGACTGAAATGTGTTATTTGTCATCCTGTGTCTTTCGTGATTTTTCATAACCCTAGTTTGCTTTAATATATCTTTTGAGATATGTTTTTCCCTCACACTTTTCATTGATCCATTGTACCATTAATTAGTAATTTACTACTTCTACTATATATGTCAATTAGCTTGTTTTGCTTAACTTCAAAAACTTGTGCCAGTGTTCAGGTCACTGTTTGAATGGACAGTGGAGAGGCAATCACAAAACAAAACAGATCTGCAGGAGCACCTTCTTTTCCTAACTTTGGATTTCTTAAAAGAACCGTGGGGAACTGAGGAGTGCTGAGACTGCAGGTCTCCCCCAGGGATGAGCACATGGTTTTCCAATACCAGTGCTCAGCCCTGAGAATATGCACACACACACAAGCAACAGTGTACAGACTGGGAAGGTTATATTCTGGAATATGTATGTATATTCCTGTATGCATGTAACACAATTTTTAAAAGATACAGGTTTGAACTGGAGCAGGGAGAGGTATATAAGAAGGTTTGAAAGGAGGAAAGTAAAACGGGAAATAGTATGGTTATAATCCCAAATATAAAGGAAATGATAAATAATAACAAAAGCAAAAAGTAATAACTTTTATGTTTATATGACATTTTCTATGTCTCAGATGAGGCATACTTTGTATCTCAACTCATATACTGTACTACAACTTACTTGCATTTTGAAGAAAAGGGAGATGTAGAGGGATCTTAAGATTTACCCAAGATAGTAATATTCAGCATAAGTGTTTAGAGTTAGTATCTGAGTCCACAAATTGTCTCTGAAACATATATTCTTGCCCATTGTCATACACTACCTTTCAACCACAGTCAACTCTGGGAGAAGGTGATTAAATGATCCTCAGACAATGTACCCTGTTTATATGGCATCAGGGGAATCACTTTGGGTGATTCACTAGGTAAAGTCCCTTGCTCTTCATGTGGGGGTTGCTCTTCCCTACCAACTCATAGGATCTAGGAAAACTCAGCTTCAAAGACAAGTCAAAGAGGGAGTGGAGAGCTGGCACCATAGTTAAGAGCACAGAGGACCCAGTTTCAATTCCCAGTACCCATATGGCCACTTACAACCTAACACCCTCTGCCTGCCTCTGAAGGCAACAAGCACACACACGCCCCACAGATATATATGCTGGCAAAACACCCATACTAATAAAACAATGAAATATTTTTGAAGGATAAGTCAAAGGTGGTATAATCAGTGACTCTTCCTGATTATTAGGTGAGGTTGTTTTTATATTATACATAGATCTCAAATTAGGAGAATAGTATATAAATATATAGTATATAAATAGTATATGAAGTATATAAATTCTGTGATAAGAGGATGAACTTGGAATACCTTCATAAGCATTTCTGTTGACTGCCACATATTCCAGAGGTGTTTTCCTCTCATTTGCTGCTTTTTTTCATGGCAAGTAGCACAGTTAGAAAATATGTAAATCTGGATTTCAGTGGATGGATTCTAGTAAAATGATCACATTTCCAAGTACTAACGAACTTATAAAAATCGTCTGAAGGGGAGGGAGAGCAATGAAAGAGATATCTTGACAGAGCGTACCATTAAGGGAATGGGGAGAAATCTGCAGCTAAGGGAAACCCCAGGTACTCACAAGATTGTCCCCAGCTAAGACTCATGGCAGTGGTGGAGAGGGTTCTTGGACTAGCCTTCCCCTGCACTCAGATTGGTGTTTACCCTAACTGTCATCATAGAACCTACATCCAGTGACTGATGGAAGCAGATGCAGAGATCCACAGCCAAGCACTGGGCCAAAATCCTGGAGTTCAGTTGAAGAGAGGGAGGAAGGATTATAAGAGGAAGGGGGTTCAGAATCATGATGAGAAAAAAACACAGAAATAGCTGACCCAAACTAATGGGAGCTCATGGACTCTGGACTGACAGCTGAGGAGCCTGCATGGGACCAGGCCCTCTGAATGTGGGTGAAAGTTGCGTGACTTGATGTGTTTGTGGGTCCCCTGGCAATGGGACCAGGACTTACCCGGGGTATACAAACTGGCTTTTTAGACCCCGTTCCCTATGGTGCAATGCCTTACTCAGCCTTGATGCAGGAGAGAAGGGCTAGGTCTAACCCCAACATGATATGACAGTCTGTGTTGACTACCCAAGGGAGGCTTTACTCTCTATGAGGAGGAGATGAGGGTGGGATGGAGGTAAGTGGGGAGAGCGGGAGAAGAGGAGGGAAGGGGAATGGGTTGGCATCTAAAAGGAAATAAAATCATTTTTTACTAAAAAAATTATATATTATATATATATGTATGTATGTATGTATCATATGGCATTTGAAGACTTAATCCAAAGAAAAAAATCAGTGGATATGAGCAATTAACTTGCCAAACTACGCACTAACTATATTCTTTTTTTTCAATAAATGATTTTTTTCCTTTTATTGAAAAGGTCGCCTTTATACATGTCTTAATACTATTCATCGATTTTTTTTCCTTTCCTCCTCTAAATACCTATCCCTTCCATTATGAATCTAGAGTAAAAACAATGATTTTTCCCGAGGGGGAAAAAAAACACATTTTTCTTATTCTGGTACCAGTTGCTGACCAATTCAATTTGATGAGTAACACTGTCACTTTTTGGTCTGGGTCAGCTCAACTTACCTTTCAACTTCCTGCTGCTCAACCACAGTGTGTATGCCTTAAAAAATGAAGCAGGGAAAAGTTGTGGTTTGAATGTGTCTTATCCATAAGAAAACTGGGTCTAAGGAAACTTGAATATGAATAGCTGAAGCTGGAAGACCAAGTTGGACAAACCTTTGCTTCCAGATTCTGTCTCTGTGTGGAGAGGCAGACCTTCACTCCTAGGATGATTTTATTAGCTTTCCTTGCTCTTTCTAACTAAAGCACAAACTCCTGGAAGAAATACCATGCTGACTGACAAGACAAGAATCATCTGTCTTTGAAAAACTAGATGCACTAGAGTTCTTCTTAAGCATTCTGTTGGATTTGAACACATGACTCAAACGACAACCTGCAATTGACCTGGAAAGTCATCAACAAGAACTCAGAAGCTGTAGTGCAAATTAGCTGACCTTATATTTTAAGGTAATGAAGTTAATCAGAAAGAGGTCATTCAAAGTCCCCTGTGTGTGATATCAGTAGAGACTTTTGTGATCTAATTTAGTTCCATCATTACATAGGATCCATTTTTCCGTGTGCTTGGGATTGCTCAAAGCCTTACTCAGAATAAGCATACATCTTAGGACAACTGCACCTCCACCCCTACCCCCCACCCCCTTTTAGTTTTGACTGGCTAACTAACTGAGAAATAGACAATAAAGAAATAAAATGGGGACTAGAGAGATGGCTCAGTAGTTAGAGCACTGGCTGTTCTTCCAGAGGACTGGGGTTCAATTTCTAGCACCCACACAGAAGCTCATAGTTGTCTGTAACTGCAATTCCAAGGGATCTGGTACCCCTACACAGACATGCATGCAGCCAAAAATACCAGTGCACACAAAAATGAAAATCTTTAAAACATAAAAATGAAGAGGTAAAAATGAATAGCTTCAGAAGCCCCAATCCTTCATAGTCTTACACTGTTAATATATAAATAAATGCTTTCCTCAAAAGATACCTGAGTTTTTTAGACATTTGTAGGAACTATGGGTGTTTCAGGCAATTTTGGGGTGGCATGAAATTTGAACGAGTTTGCTATGATTGCTGGCTGATATACTTACTATATTATATACAGTGTTATATTGTAAACTAAGTAGGTGATTATTAGAACTTTTACTTGCCTTGAAATATCAGAAGAATGTTAAAATTTATTGCATATAAATTTCTTGAAACCAGTATCTAAGAAGTCTGTTTCACTTAGGACTTCTATTTCTCTTTATTTTCTTACTTTAAAAAAGTCACTTACTTCTATTTACCTAGTAGTAGTAGATTTCCAATTATATCATGTTAAAGCCTTAAAGCACAGCTCGATCATTAATTATAAGCCTTCATTCTGATCTAGACCTATTAGCACTTCCCTTGAATATTTAAAGATATCATTTAGCTGCTATTTAAATTTTCGGGTTTTTAGCCGGGTGTTGGTGGCGCACGCCTTTAATCCCAGCACTCGGGAGGCAGAGGCAGGCGGATCTCTGTGAGTTCGAGGCCAGCCTGGGCTACCAAGTGAGTTCCAGGAAAGGCGCAAAGCTACACAGAGAAACCCTGTCTCAAAAACCAAAAATAATAATAATAATAATAAAAATAAAAATAAAAAAATAATTTTTTTTTAAAAAGCAATTAAAAATTTAAAATTAATTTCTTATTCTTTTTCTTGTTCTTTCTCCTCTGGCTCCCCTTCCTCTACTTCCTCCTCCTTTTCTCCACACCCTGTCCATGGTGTATTCATGTGTGTATATGTGGGTGTGTCTGTATCTGTGTGTGTGTCTGTCTGTCTGTCTGTCTGTCTGCCTGTCTGTCTGTCTCTGGGTGCCTAGGTGTGTGTGGACTCAGCAGACAACCTTCAGGAGTCAGGTGTCTCCTTCCACCATGGGTTCTGGGAATTGATCTCAAGTCATCAGCACTTTTGAACCATCTCTTTGGACAGCAAAAGAGCAATTTCTTGATGTATTTATTTCCAAAGTATAAACAGCACAGACTTTATTAAACACAAACTTAGATGTGTTTCAGAATTCTACATTTGTTTATACTGAAAATGATTTCTTAAGTTAGATGTAACTGATATGTTGCTCATTGTAGTTGGTTGGACCTCTTTTTTTTTACTTTTTACTCTTTGTGGGGGAGGAGGGCACCATTCAGCTCCCAAATAATCACACAAGGAGACTTAGTACTACTTATAAATGTCCAACTGAAGCTTGGCTTGTTTCTTGCCAGCTTTTCTTAAATTACCCCATCTACCTTTTGCCTCTGGGCTTTTGTATTTCCCTATTCTATATGCCTTTCTTTACTTCTTACTCTGTGGTTTGCTGTGTAGCTCAGTGGCTGGCCCCTGGTGTCCTCTCTATTTCTCCTTTTCTTGCTCCTAGATCTTCTCCTCCCAGATTTATATTTATTTTCTCTGCCTGCCAGCCCCACCTGTCCTTTCTCCTGCCTTGCTATTGGCTGTTCAGCTCTTTATTAGACCAATCAGGTGTTTTAGACAGGCAAACACAGCTTCACAAAGTTAAATAAATACAACATAAAAGAATGCAGCACATCTTTGTATCATTAAACAAATGTTCCACAACATAAACAAATGTAACAGGTCTTAAAATAATATTCTACAACAGCTCATAATTGTATTTTTGTGTAAAATCACCATTGTCATAATCATTTATGATGGAATGATTTAATTGTGTATATTGATATTTTCCCCTGTGTTTCACAAAATGATTCTTTAAAAGAATTGACTAATTTTTTAGATTTTTGACTGAATTGACACATCATAATATTATTTAAAGTTTCTTAAAGGATAATTGATCAAAAATCTTGGCTTAGCTCACTAACAACTATAGAAAATTCAGTGAAATGTTACTAAGAGAAAAAAATTATGTTTGAGTCTTAGGAAGTAAGGTTTCTGCTGCTGCTCAGTGTTACCATAGTTTGTAATCTGTAATTAGTTTTAAAATTATCATGTACCAATTGTTAAAAATTGCATTTTTCATCATCAACATTTAATAACTGATGAGAAAATGATTTTAGGTAGGGAGGTAAATAGATGATAAATAGAAGATAGATAGATAGATAGATAGATAGATAGATAGATAGATAGATGATAGATAGATAGACAGATAGATAAATATTATTTTCACCAAATTGTGTTTTGAGCTATTTTTTAATTTTTTTAATTGAACTATTTATAGGAACATATAAGCGATAAGTGAGCAAAATATCTCATAAGAGAAAAATGCTTAGATTTCATAAAGCGAGCAGAATTATTTCTAAGTCAGTTCTTGTTCATGTTTGAATATTAACCAAACCACATCTTCCTGCATCATAAATCAGCAATTACACATTTCTTGGCAGGTATATATCCTGTAGAAAGGTCCATTCACTCACAAGTGAATACAAGTCTGAAACAGAGCAGTAAATAGTCACTTTGGTACTAGTGTTCCAAGATGTAAAATATTCAGCTGCTATGTTTTTTAAATCTTGTAGGCTTAAACATTTAATTTTAATTTTGTAAATATAATCTATAAAAACAAACGGTTTGCTACATTAAAATGTTTACTTTCCTGGATGAAATAACCTAAATTGCCAGATATTGTGGCTCAAACCTGTAAGCCAAGCACCCAAAAAGATGCTGAGTCATGCAGAATATGAATTTGAGACTAGCCTGGACTATATTCTGTCTTACAGAAAAGTAAGGAAAGAAAGAAAGAGAGAGGGAGGGAGGGAGGAAGGAAGAAAGGAAGAAAAGTGACCTACATAATGACTTTCAGGATAATTGTTATTTTGCCTTTCTGTGCCAATTTCGTGTGGTCAATTTGTTCAAATCCAAAGATAAATTAACTGAACACACCAATTTAGTGTTGATTTTTATAAATTGAGGTTTGTATTAACACATTTTCAAGTTAGATGTGAAGTACTTTGGACTTCTAAGTGCTTTTGTGGGGGTTGTTTTAATTTTTTGTTTTGTTTTTTTTTTGTTTTTTTTTGTTTTTTTGGTTTTTCTTGGGACTTACGTTTTTGTTTTCCTGTCTCTGTCTCTCTGTCTGTGTCTCTCTGTCTGTGTCTCTCTGTCTCTCTGTCTCTGTCTCTCTGTCTCTCTTTGTGTGTGTGTGTGTGTGTGTGTGTGTGTGTGTGTGTGTTGAATCATTCTCTTTACTAAGGCCAGCCTCAAACTTAGCATCCTCCTGTTTCAGCCTCTTGAGTGCTGTGACTTTCGGCATGTGTTACCATACTTGAGTTAGATTTATTATTTTTATGAATATGTTAAGTGTGTACTATTGGAGCAGTTAGTAAGCCCTCACAAAATATTTCATTTATTTGTTCACTATATTAAGCACACTGGTATAATATTCTTGAGATCAGTAATGCCAGCTTAGATAAATATACTCTGCCTTGCTGCAGTTTGGTATAAGCATACATAAAGGTGTCTATTCCACCATAGAACAGAGTTTCATTTTATTTTCTAGGTATTTTCTTTGCATGATTAGAGTCGAATACCTAATCCATTTAGAAACTATATCAGAGACAATTAGAACTGATGTATAGTAGTTTGCAGATAGCATAGTTTTGAGTTAGAGTCCCGCACATGTCAGCATGACTTAATGTACAGAAGGTAGGACCAGTTCTACAGAGAACAGAAGGTCTTTAATCATATGAGACATCTGAACATCTCCCATGGGTTCTGTTAATGGAGGTGTACTTACAGCTGGCCGTCTCTTGATAAGACTGAGGAGCAGAAAGCACTTTGTGCCTTTGTCTCTGAAGTGTGTGACTTCTTTTCCCATGTTTTTCACTGAGTCCCATCAACTAACCAGAAACACCTCAGTGTTCAGCCCATAACTGAAGGTCATCTTCATCAAGGTGGTCTATTTTTCTCAGCCCCCCTTTTCTATAAGTATCATGGCTGGTAATAATGATCATAATTATAAATAATATTTTTGAGAGTTTTGTGTGTTCTAGATTAGATTTTTCTTATTTTTCTCTACTTTATAATTCACTTTAAACAGAATACACTCTAAATGAACCTATTTTACCAAAATAAATCATTTTATGGGATGAGCAGTTGGACGCAGTGTCTATGTTTTGAAGCTACAACTAGCTGGTTATGATAAGTCAACTCATCAAGATTAAGTTAACTCATTGCTCTGAAGTTTAGTTTCATCTTTAGTGATGAAAAAAAGATAGAGGAGTTTGCTCTGATCATATGAATTTTCTTAAATTTTCAACTAATTCTTACATCTTTACTTACTCCAAAAGATAGTTTTCTCTTTATATATCTTTCTTCCTTGAAAATCCTTCTGCACTTATTACCAGGCCATTAGTTGTCCATTAATAAATACTAATTAAGCAATTACTATGTTTCTGTCACTGCATGGAGTGTTGAGGTCACAACAGAGAAATAAATGGCCCTTCTCCAGCACTTTGATGAGTGGGTGAAATAAATAATGATGGAAACATCAGAATAATATGAAATCACAGCTTCCGTGTGAGGCACAATTAGAGAACAGCAAGATGACTGATATGAATACTGAGAGACTTCCTAAATAAGTGTGGCAAAGTTGAGTGTCAAGCAGGGGTGTGTCTGGTAGGGGGTAATATTTATGGTAGAGAGGAGCAAATGGGAACAAGATGTTCAATTAGATGAGACATCAGATAGGAGCCTTGTGAAATCTCTGTTCTCTAATCCTATCCATTCTGTGCATAAATACTGATGTGGTATTTGGAATGAAACCAACATGCAATGGGACCTGCAGTTTAGGGGAATAATTGAATCATCTCTGATTTAGCTGCTTAGAGCTTCCTGTGAGCTTTCAGTAGCATTTAGAAAAACATTGTAGGACAAAATTCCAATTAATCTAGGCATCTTTACAGCTGGCTGCCTTTGGTATAGGAGTCCTTGGTAAGTCTCCTGTGGAACTATGGAAGAGGAGGCTCTTTCTGTGGTAGAGCTACCTGTTCTTCCCATCTCTTGAGTCTAGTTCTGAGAATAATAGATAAACTATTTTCAGAAACTCCAGACATACATTTCTCTCTAAGGATGGAAGTTTCTGGTCCTTGAGAGCAGTCTACTTTGCTTAATAAGTTTTGAAGGGACCTCTTAGGTGCAAACATTGTGCTGAAAAGGAAGGCTATGTCAACAACCTAGAGAAGGTTTCTGTAAGTCACTAAACATGAGCTCAATTCCAGTTGTTTTGCAACTTATTCATGTCATAGTTTGTAGAGTTTGAGAATAGTAGAGTTTTTATAGCTTTACTTTTAGAACTAGCTATGAGAAAACTATGAAAGATGGCATTGAATTCCAAGTGGAATAATCTAGCTATACTTATGTTTATGGACAGAAATATTTTTTTCTTCTGGGAGTTTCATCGACTGGCACAATTTTTTCCATGGCTGAGTCTTCTACTTTGAACATAATACTTCAAATTAGTAAATAATACCAAAATCACTATGTGGTGGCTAACATATCTCATATCTCCTAGTTTGCTAAATTTAGTCATCCCATGATGTAGATATACTTCAAAATATCACATTGGACATAGCATGTATATACACAAAAGTAAATAAGTGTGGGAATGGTGTGTTTGTAGATCCTGATTAAATAATATACAAGATGGGTGGGCGAAGTAAAAACTACTAATTTCCTTGTCCCTGGCAGTCTTTTGTTGAATTGTTAACTCTACTCACTAACTAAAGACACCCACCAAACACAAATGCACTGCCATTGAATCAGGTCCTGGTCTGTGCTATCTCCCCTGTGTCACAGAGGGAAGTTTTTCTTACATAATACTCTTCCTCCAAATTTAATCCTGCTCTTCATTCACTGCTGCTCTTTAAGTCTGTTTTACACACACACACACACACACACACACACACACACACACACAAACACACATCCACATATATACAAGTAGCAAGACCTGACTTGTCTGAGAAAATTGACCACAACTCAGTTCTATCCAGCTCTTACTACATGACCAGAAAGATGAATTTAAATATCAAAATAAGTTCACCTGATTTTTCACCAGGAAACTTTGTTATATGAAACACAAATAGACACAATTTAAGAGTCCGCTCTGAGGTTCTTTTGGGAGTAACTATGAGTTCATGGTAAAGGGGTCAGAGCTGTGGTCTGGGATGTTTGACCTCTTTCACATAGAGGGCTCCCAGTAGCTCGGTCTTTGGCTTTGAATTAGACTGCTGGTGTAGAGGGTACTCGGCTCCTCTTAGGATCTGTCAGAATAAACTAGAATGCACACTCCAAAACTTCTATGATCATAACCGAAACTTAACAGAAAATAAGCAGAGAAAAGATATTGATGAGTGGTATTTAGAAAAGGGAAGCTACTTTGTGCATTATAATTGAGTTTCAAATTATCTCACAGAATTACCCTTTAAAAGGATATTACACAGCATACAGTTTCACCTAATTATCTCACTTAAACACAGGGGCCAAGTCTTCATTTGTCCCTAGTCTCTACCGTTCATTTTACATATGAAAATGGGTGTCAGGAAACTAAACTCATTAGTACAGACTGAAGAATGTCCCTAAGTCTTTGCAGGACACGTCATTTTAGGCACATTGAAGAGCTTGCTTTCCTCCTAATTACACTGCTTCTTAACATGGTGCTAATGTTTCTTTAGTAGCTTCTGTCAGATTTTGCAGTTATTGTTTTAATTTTTCATTCCAGCTTTTATCACTGCTGTGTTCTACTCACAGATTTTGTATATCCGATGTTTGTTTTTCTTTAGGAGTCACAGTTTTCCCTCTCTTAAAAAACATTTATTTATGTTTATGTGTATGAGTGTGGGCCTGAGTATATGTATGAGCAGCACATGCGTGCCTGGTGCTCAGAGAGGTCAAAAGGGGTGTGTCAGAGCCCCTAGAGCTGAAGTTACAGATGGTTTTGAGCCCTCTCATGGGTCCTAGGACCCAAACCAGTGTCTTCAGCAAGAAGAAATGCACTTAACCACTGATCCATCTCTCCAGTCCCAATAGTCATAGATATTTTGCTTAATGTCAGAGATTACACTCACTAGACTTCCTAGTGACAAATAGGATTTGGGTGAAGGTCAATGTAACCACTTGTTTCTCCCAGTAATGTTTCTATGTGTCAATGACCAGTCAATATGATTCCCTATAAATAATGCCAAAAACCAAGTCTATTGTTTATGCTGCTGATCCATCAAGAAACTTGATGGGTAAACCTGTTTGCCAACAAGGCTGACGACCCAAGTTTGATCCCTGGGATCCACATGGCAGAATGAGAGAATGCACTCCTGCAAATTGTTCTCTGACCACGTACACCATAGAGGGCATATGTGTACACACACATACACACAGATGCATACTCACACACAAAAAAAAAATAAATAATGAAATACAAAAAAATCTAAGAAATTCCCACAACTTCCTCCCTCATGTATGGGTTTTGTACTTGTGAATCACATTAGAAGAAGGTGTGTAGAAAACCTTAAGCTATGCAATAACTACTCTTTGGAGATCAAAATCTGTTGCACGGATCCTAAATGGTCTTATACTAAAAACCCGGAGCCAGATTTTGGGGTAAATGCTGGAAGATCAAAGAAACAAAGGAACAAGCCACAGTCACTCCTCACTTCACCAACTCCACGAATCCTCAGACTGATTGCCTCTCAGTCCTCAGCCAAAAGACTCTCTAGTTCCTGTCTCCTCATGCCTTATATGCCTTTCTCTGCCCAGCCATTTCACTCCCTATCTCAACCTTCCTAGTGCTGGGATTAATGACATGTGTGCTTCCCAAATACTGAGGTTAAAGGTGTGTGCCACCACTGCCTGGCTCTGTTTTACTCCTAGACTGGATCAATCTCATGTAGCCCAGTGTGGCTTTGAACTCACAGAGATCCAGATGGATCTCTGCCTCCCGAGTACTAGGATTAAAGGTATATGCCACCACTTCCTGACATCAATGTTTAACAGCTCTGTGGCTGACTCTGTCCTCTGATCTTCAGGCAAGCTTTATTTCTTAGATTACAAATACCGCCACAAAAAATGTTAGGTTCAGATATAAGGAAATGGAATCTCCTAATAGCCATACTTGCTTAGAAGTTTCGGAGATTACATAATCCTCCTAGTGGAGCTGACAGTGTTAGAGCAGGTGTGACTACACTTAGAGGGATGCTCACTTCATGCCTGGGAGCCTCTGCGTTTACTTTGTTGTTTTACCTTCTAAAGATTCCCACCCTGTGTTGATGAAGCATTCCTCAGCAGTCTCTCATTCCTTGTGGTTCTGATGAAACTGCTGTTCAAGGTTTTCCCAACCTCGGGCAATGGCCAGGATAGTGTCCATACTAGGCTTTTTAGGGCCTTAAGCATGAGACACAGAGATAAGAAGCCAAGAAAACTGCATTTTCTCTAAGATGATCACCATCAGTTTATGTGTTTAGTGCTCAGACCTGCCCTGATTCCTGTCCCGTCGTGGCCGTACTTTAGTGTTCCCATGCTTCTGAACCATGCGATACCCTTCCAGCACATCTATTTTATTTGTACTTAGGGTAAAATATTGGTCATTTTCTTTAATTCCTGTTGCTGGTAATCACAAGATTATGACAGTGTCAGGATACCCCAGCGAGTGGAATTATTTGCCCATCTTTTAAATAGTCTGCTTGTTTTATTGAGAGAAGGAAGCCATCAGGTACACACTCTTGGTATCTCTAAATCTGACAAGCTCAGCAAGTGCTTGGATTGAGTACAGATCACTCGGAAATTCAGGGGGTGCTGAGGCATCTTTGGATGTCTTTTGGAAACATCTGGCTATGAAGCACTGCCCACTGGGTGGATTCCTATGGAAGCCCTGCTGCCATCACAGGCATGGACCTTGGCTGGTGAGAGCCCAGAGCTGATACCTGAGCTCTCTCCACCCGTGCGTCCCTGTGAATCTCTGACTTATGTGTTCCCATCATTACCAGCCATGTTTGTGGCTCTTTGTCCATTTCCCATGTGAGTGGAATGCTCAAGACAGCTTACATAGCATTATTTTCTTAACAATGGGGCTTGATTTTCCCCTCAGAACTGACCTGATGCCTTTTTGACAAAACTCCCTTTCTTTGCCCTGGGTGGCAAAAGCAAGTTCTCTACATAGATGCAAATTTATACTGTTTTAGTTTCATTTTCTTTGTAAGTGTTTGCTCTTGTTCAACATGTGTACAAAGTTGTTTTTTATAACCAAGTATGAGCAGATTTTCTTTGAACCTCTAAAGAAAGTGCTCAATAGGAAGGTGCCTGTGGGTAGGTTACATGCCTCATTGACTTCTATTGGGTTTCATGTAGTGTTTGATGTGACATAGGAAAAGTCATAGACTTTAGTGTTTTCTTGATGTTTTGTGATTCTTAAAACCCCAAGCACATAAATAAGAAAATATGGCTTACAAGCTTGATTTCTGTCCTAAGCTGTGCATCATTCATTACCCAAGTCCATACTGGGACAGAATCAATTTTAGCTCAGCTCTGAGGGCACTTCATAGTCACTAGAATAGGATTAAGAAAAGGTTCTCTGTAGTTTGTTTTTTGACTCTTTGGGGGCCGCCACCCGGCTCCCAAATAAATACACAGATACTTAATCTTACTTAAGAATGCCCAGCCTTAGCTTGGCTTATTTCTAGTCAGGTTTTCTAAGTTAAATTATCCAGTTTCTCTTTAATTACATTTTGCCTTTGGGCTTTTTACCCTTCTCTATCCTGTATTCCTTTCTTTCCTTCTTTATCTGTGACTGGCTGTGTGGATGGGTGGCTGACCCCTGCCATCCTCTTCCTTCTCTTCCCTGGATTTCTCCTTCTATTTATTCTCTCTGCCTGCCAGCCCCACCTATTTCTCTCTCCTGACCTGCTATTGGCCATTTAGCTCTTTATTAGACCAATCAGGTGTTTCAGGCAGGCAAAGTAACACAACTTTACAGATTTAAGCAAATGCAACATAAAAGAATGCAACACATCTTTGCATCATTAAGCAAATATTCCATAGCATCAATGAATGTAACACATCTCAAACTAATATTCCACAACAATTCTCCAAGATATCTCATGCCAGGTCTGTTATGACGACAACTTAAATCTGTAGGCGTTCACAGTAACCTGGTCCTATCTGACCAGTCCTAACTGTGGTGCTACTTGAGCATCTTATGAGGCGTGCATGGGATCTTGTGTTTCATTTTACCACGTGCCTTCTCTGAGTACCACAGAATTCATGTTTGCATTTAAGAAGGCAATCGAAAACAAGATATCTCTGCTATTGTAGGGCATGGATCTTGGGCTGTTGGATGATCGAAGGGTGGCTCTGTTTCTCATACCTTCATTCTTTGGCAACAGTTTCCTAGGATTTAGAAAATGCACAGCATTTGTAGTTGGAAGAACTGAAGTTGATTTCAGCTTTACTAACTATGCTGTGATTTTGAATGAATCATGTACATTCTGAGATTTAATTCTTTAGTCTGTAAAATGGGAGCAATGATACTACCCAAATCCCACAGCTACACTGACTATCAAATGGAATCAGATGCCAGCAGGTATTAGACCCTGCATTTTGAAGTGACTGGTCAAAATGAGATGTTAGTGTTGAATTCTGAACCCACAACCTTTCCATTAAGACTAAGCTTCGGTGCTAGGTTTGCTGATTATCAGCCCCTAATACTTGGCTCACAAATCAACAATAAGGTTATTTAAATGGGTCTGCTTTTCAAAGACGAGTGCATTTGAAATCTAATAGATAGGAGGACATTCACCTTTGAGAGAGCAATAGATTTCAGTATTAAGGGAAAGCTACATTTCAGGTACACTTAACATGTTTTTCAGGCATGATTTCTACAGTCCTTGCATTCTAACAAATCACTAAGTGGGTCTTCCTGTGTCTTCCCCAAAGATGATAGAGGAGTGAGATCCTTGGATACCTAAATGTATTTTGTGCTCAGTCTTTTTCCTGTGTGTTCTGTGTATCCTCATTCTACCGTCACTTTCTCCAATGTTTGTCTCAAAGAACTCTCTTCTTCCTCCTTCTCCTCCTTGTAGCAGGAATCTTAAAAGGTTTTATTAATAAAATCAAACCTGAGCCGGGTATTGGGGTGAACACTGGAAGGTCAGAGAGACAGAATAAGCCACAGCTACCTCACCTGGTCAATTTCTTGGCTGGTCTTGTTCCCTCAGACTGGAAGCCTCTGAGTCCTAACCCAGAATGGGTCTCAGCTGAACTGCTGCTAGAAGCCTGAAATCTTAACCAGCCACATGCTTAACCAGGCCAAATGCTTCTCCAGGCCAAATGCCTCTAGTTTCTGGTCCTCGAGCCTTATATACCTTTCTGCTTTCTACTACCACTCCCTGGGATTAAAGGCATTGTCACCATGCCTGGCCATTTCCAATGTGGCCTTGAACTCACAGAGATCCAGAGGGGTTTCTGTCTCTGGAATGCTAGGATTAAAGGCGTGTGCTACCACTGCCTAACCTCTGTTTAATATTGTGGCTGTTCTGTCTCTGACCCCAGATAAGTTTATTAATTACACAATATTTTGGGGAACACAATACCACCACACCTCCTCCCCCTTTTCCCTTTAGACATTAAACAAAAATGAAGGGAAAAAAACATCAAGAAAGCAAAAATCCTAACACTTGCCCTGCAATCCACAGAATATTTTGTGAAAGTTCAGTGAGACAATTTAGGTGATAATATTGAAAACATCATTCACTGTTGGAAACTTTTTGTAGGCATGGAGTATGGTCAGAGAATGTGCTCAAGTGGACTTCAATTAGCACTATCCTGTTTCTTTGTAGCTGTGGGTCCTTTGGGGATTCCCATAGGCTCCTCAAGTTGGAAGAACTTAACCTGTAATAAAACAATGACTAGGGCCACCCCTGGATTTGGGGCTAGCCTTTAGCACAACGGATTTTGGACTTCTGCCTGTTGGTAACTGTCCTGAAAACAAAGCCCATGGATTTGGTTTATCTTCTTCTGCGAAGTCAGTCTGTCCTCTAAGACATGAACCTCTTTTCTTTCATATCTGGGTAAAAATATGAAAGTTGGGATGTTTGCAGATTGTTTGAATGGGAGTTTTATATTTCTGAGTGTTGAAAGTAAATTATGCTTAAACAGTAGAAAAATGGTCATTTAAAATGCTTGGGGTTTAAACAAACAATTCTCAATCTAGAATTGATGGTCTGTACTCCATGTTTAGTGAAAATATTACCAGATGCATCTGTGGTTTGATTACTGAATTAAATGAAAAGAAAATTTAAAAACAAGCATAAATTCTTTAGCAAAGCTAAATTCCTTGGGTGATGACTGTTTGCTTATAAAGTGGAACCCCACAAAGATAAGAAAAGGCTACATCTAAGTATGCCAATGTTTGCACCATGTTATACAAGGTCTAGAAACGTCCTTGAATACTCTAGTCTTTTGTGCCATGCATTTTAAAGATGCAAAGTATCTGATTAGCTGGAATGGACCTCTTGATGTACCAAATACAAGGAAAGAATTCAAATAAGGAAAATGTCTCAGGTCTTTTTCCCATCCACAAAGCAGATGCATTTGATTAAATGAGTTATCTTAAGAAAACACATGTTTAGGAATTCTTGCTTATAAACTTGCTGTACCTGTACTTCAAAAATGCTCTAGCTTACTGAGCATTTTTTTTCCATCTTGAGTTCGCTTGCATTGTGTCATGACCGTGGTATTTCAGAGGACAATCCTCAGCTACAGTACTACTATCAGAAACACTGAACTTTTTTGGGTGGTGGTGGTAGTTTTTGTTTGCTTTTATGAGACAGGGTCCTCATGTAGCCCTGGCTTGCTTCCAACTCATCGAGTATCTGAGGATGACCTATGCTTGACCCACTTTTTGCATCAGGAATAACCTAGTTAAAAGAAAAGACCCAATTGGTACAAATTTTCTCTGTGTCCTTCTATTCTCACGCTGCAAAGAGAACTGGAAAGGAGGAGAGCGCTTCTTCTGTCGCCCCACACAGCATCTTCTTCCTTGCCACCCATACTCCATAGCCTGTCATCCTTTGCTGGTGATGGCCTCTTGGTTCTGTTTTAAGAAATAAAAGGTTAACTATTGAAAACTTATCTCCATAAATACTGTTATGTCTGAAGCAAGGAATGAGCAGCGCACTATTGGGAAGTCATGGCCTTGTGATTAAATGTATTGGTCATGAAGAATGATGAGCTAGATTCAAATCCTACCTTATCATTTGCTATGTGACCTTGTGTTTCTTCATCTGCATGGTGGATAATGGTGGCAGGAGATACATCATAGAGCTGCACTAAAGATTAGTCGAGGCAATCCATGTGGCATGTTTAAACAGGATCTGGCAATAGTTAATGTTCAAGAATGTAAGTATTTAATATTGTTGGTATAAATTCTACCACATAGGACACTTTTATGATTAGGTTTTACTTTTCTATGTACAAAAAGTTGAGCATGGTCTACCTTAGCAAATGGGTTTTTTCATGATGGAATTTTTAAAAAATGCAGTTACTTCATCTAGACAGAACCTAGGCAAGGGTGTGGCTCTACCATGTGTCAATGATATGCTGTCAACAGACATGATCACCATTCCAGTCATTGAACATAAACATATGACAGCATAATACTTAAAATTTTCTAAAGGAGTCTCCCCAACACCTCTTTTTTTTTTGTCAAGGTGGGTAAAACATGCTTAACTTTGTCACATTTGTGTGATGTGATCACTGTGGGACCTGTATAAAAATCCTCATGACGTATCTTCTTGAATGGCAGGAAACTATTTCAGGACTTATGCCGTTATTAGGCTCTTATAACTTTCATTCAGTTCTGTTCTTTTCATTCGGTGTGATAGAAAAGCATTAAAAAGCATTCTTGCTGATGTCTTTACCTAACAAGAGGCATTCAATCCCCCCTATAAAAGAATGGAAGCAGTAGACGGTGGAAGTGAGCTGTTTTAAAATCCCATTTTATTTCAGCATTATTCCAGTGGAGTGGATGTTGGCTGCACTGATCACAGCTGATTCTGTAGCTGTGGCTAACCACTGAATATAATCTAAAGGGCATTTCACGTTAAAATGGCTTTCCAGAATTCCCAACTTAACATTGTTTATGCTACATGACAACTGCTATTATTTCAGTGCCAACCAAATATAAAAGGGCATTAATATTCATTAGTAACGTTACAGCTGATGACTCCTTAACAACATTGTTATGGTTTGAATAGTTATTTCAGGCAATATGTTGAAAGAGTCACACAATAGCCCTGATTGACACAGTGCATTTAAGAAGCCAAGTAACTCCAAGGGAAAAATTCTGTACACATACATACAAGGCTAACTAAATAAATATTTTAGAAATATGCTTCAGTTGGTAGGATCCTGCACTGAGCATGGAGTGATTAATTTTTGAATGAATTGCATAGGGTCAGTCAGTAGGGCAGAAATTTGGCACACAGATGCAAGCCTCAATTTTACCACCTAAATTCAGTGCTGCTATTTTGATTCTACCAATTAGGCACTGTGTCATAGATGCACCTATAGAGGCAGTTCTAAAGATAATCCTGTGGCAAAAAAAACAATGAGCAATGAAAGTAGGGACTCTGAAATGGACCACAGTATGAACCATACATACATAATTTTGAGATTTTGTATGTGTTATCCCATCTCACTGTTTTAGGGAGGTTTTATCCTCCTTTTTTATCTGTGGAAACTAAGGACAAGAAGGTGCTATGTATACACAGCTGGACAATAAGAAATCCTGCTCTTAGTATATGTGCAAACA
Organism: Peromyscus aztecus; assembly: GCA_902168405.1. Taxonomy (NCBI): domain Eukaryota; kingdom Metazoa; phylum Chordata; class Mammalia; order Rodentia; family Cricetidae; genus Peromyscus; species Peromyscus aztecus. The sequence goes on from CABHPQ010146412.1 coordinate 23,835, forward strand.
TTTGTCTTCTTTGAATTAACAGAGAGGTCCCTAAAGTTTATTCAGTGGGGAATATAGTGGTTGATGTTAATAAGGTTGAAGCAAAGTAAAAGGCAAGGGATCTGCCTTTGAGGAGTTATCCTACTTCATGATAATAACAATAGTAGTTCACAACATCCATGAGGTATTAGTTAGCTCCATACTAAACAACAGAAGTTCTGACACACACTACTTAGGAAGTAGTGGCAGGTTTGTGTGAACTCATGATTTTGGAGGTTCAGGTCCAAGATTGGGCAGCCCAGTTGTTTTGAGCCTCTGATGAGGACAGAGCTTCATGATGGAAGAACTTATTGGAGTGCATGCTCACATCATCCACAGCCAGGAAGCAGGGTATGAATGATGAACTGAGGACCTCCCTCTATGCTCCTCCACCCACAGTGTCTCCTAAGACTGCTTCTCTAGAGATCAACCCATTAACAATTGGGTCTCCGGGGAGTACTGTCAGTGATGAAACTGGAGCAAGCGTCTATAAAGTAGGAGCATTTATATTTTGTGTTCTTAAATGCTTAAGATATACCAATCCCTTTTCCCGGATGTTGGTGTTTAAAACACGATGTGTAGGAGATAAAAATATATATTTCCTTTTGTTTTATTAAGAATTAACCAAAATTATTTCATTTGCATTTCAATTTGAAGTAAACTTGGTTCCTATTGACAAAATGGGTTACAATACCTCTGAATATTAATTCTTAGAGAAACAAAAACTGATGGATTGTTATAATTTCATCTCATGCAGGGACTCTGAGTGCTTTGTGACTGTAATGATGTGTACCTTTCATTCATACGCATGGTTTCTGGAAATGTTTATATAAGCCTGTTTTACATTTGATGATTATATTTTGAGCTGTGCATAAATAGCTATGTGCCTAGATATAACTCAATTATAAAATAAGCTCTGGGTATCTTCTGGGAGCAAAGAGGAGAGGGAAAGTTCTATAAATATTTAAGTTAATAGAATCTGAATTTTACCTTTTATGACTCTTAGGGATTTGAACCACACTTAGAGGCATGCTCCTGATTCCTCATCCTCTTATCTCACACTCTGCACTTTTCTTTTTAGATCAAGTCCATAATCTTGAGTGACAAGAATTACATACACAAATGCCAAAGTGGATGATCTAATCAGGTCACTCTGGTCAAGTCAGGCCCTACCTTATTATCCAGAAAGTAAAAACCAGCATTTGAATTTCTAAATATAGCATACATTTTCAAATAGAATTCTCACAGCCCATTGAGAGGGGGATATCATGGTCATATGAGTAGAGTTAAGGTCAATCAGAATAAATAAATCATTTCTCATTTGGGGTACAGGTGCTAATATGTGCTCCTCGTTTGATTATTGCAAAAGCCATTTCTTACCGTTGTCTGTATTAGTGTGTGTGTGTGTGTGTGTGTGTGTGTGTGTGTGTGTGTGTGTGTGGTCTGTATGTCTCTGTCTCTGTCTCATCCCTATACCTCTCTACTGTGGGATACTTCTGGTTGGAACACATGATTTTATATATATATATATATATATATATATAT
>CABHPQ010146413.1:7149-49398 GCA_902168405.1 Peromyscus aztecus
TGTGTGTGTGTGTGTGTGTGTGTGTGTGTGTGTGTGTGTGTGTGTGTTTATTGGTTTATTATGGGTGATTACTCCCACAATGTCTCATTCTGTATGTCACTCTGATATTGGATGGGACATGTCTTGAATGAAATTTGAAAGCAAAATTTCTTGTCTCTTGAATGTCTGAAATTATCTTTGTTTTTATCTTATACTAATAATATTAAGGACAATTTGATTTGGTATAGAACTTGTCCTTTCCCATATTTTCCTAATTAAGGATTCCTGTGGAAATGTCTGGTAGTGCTCTCTTTGCTATTTATTTGTAGAAATGACTCCATGTTATATAGTGCTCATATTTTCCTTTGAAGACAGTACAGTCCTCAGAGAAGAATAAAGTCCCATTGCTCTTCTATTAGAAAAACTTCCCGATAGTCTTCGAACTCATCAACAAAAGAGATAGTTTCAATTTTAATTCTGTTGAGTCAAAATTAAGTAGTGCAATACTAAAGCTGTGTTTGTAACATAGGTTCTTCATGGATGCACATGTGTAATTTATTAATAATTATTGTATAGCATTTGCTATGCACCTGATATAAAATAAGACTTGAGTCCTTACAACAGCCCTATGAAGTAGGTACATGTTTCCTTTTTACAGATAGGAATATTGAGGCTAGAGAGGGCCAATAACCTGCCCAAGGCCACTAAATGGCAGAGCTAGGATCTATGTCTGGGATGTCTAGCTTCAGAGTGCCTACTTTAACTGCTAGACTTGAAATGGAGATTAAATAGCATGGTGAAGGGAACTCGTAACTATTCCCTTCTCCAGTTTTGCCCAGGCAAGGGACTGCATGATAATCCATCCTCCTTCCCCTTCTCTCTTTGCTGTATGTAAGCTCACTGTAGCAGTGACATGATTTTCCTTAGGGCATTTTGGATTTTACACACATGCATGCATACAGACACTTCCATTTATATGAAAGCTCATGTTAATGACAGTGAACTTATTTCCAAGCAGTGAACTTATTTATAACACACACACACACACACACACACACACACACACACACACACACACACACAACTTTTACGTTTATGCAACCTAAGTCTTGACTCTTTATTGAAAAGCAAAGGCCATGACAGAATCTGAGCTAGTAAGTGTGCTGTAAGTTTGATCTTGGCTGCCAGCTTGACTAAACTGGGATGTCTGGGACCCTGTGAGATGAACATGCCTGTGTATGTCTGTGGGAGCACTTCAGAGGGAACTGACATGTGAGACACTGACTTGAGGAGCAAGGTCTGCTGTGACTATGGATGTCATCTCTCAACAGACATGCAGCCTGGATGAAATAACGGCAAAGGAAAGCAGCGCAGACTTGTACATAAGTCTCTTTTTATCCCTTAGTAGGTGCATGTATGTGTTGTCATCATCGCTGATGCCAGAGTCCTGACTCTTGGTTTTTCACTGGGAGCTCAATACCAGCATCTCTTCAGGGACCTTTCTGGTCTCTGAACTGGACTGGCCTTCTGAGACATCAAGCTTGTAGACAGCCCTCTAGAGGACTTCCTGGTCCTCATTTTGTAAAACAATCCTTTAAACCCCCTGTATAATATGTACATACATCTTTATTGGTTCTGATACTATCCAGAACTCTAATATAGTCAATCAAAAAATTTTGTTATTTATTATGATATTATGAACATAGGCATTGGGCATTTTCTTTTAACACAGTGAGATATACAATTATTTTTTATATTCTGAAATTATCATTCTACATGGTGACAGAAATTCTACATGCGTATATTTCTAGGCTCTTGGAATTGTATTTTCCTCTTGCAGAATGTGGAGATAACTATGTTCCTAGGAAAATCAAAGTCTCTCTTTATCATTAAATGATGAGATGTGTCTGCAAAATGAGTTTGAGAAGATTAGTAGAATTCCAGGGGGCCTAGTGGAGGATTACTGGTCAAAGACTGTAAATATACTGATAATGAGGCCCAACTCATTAACATCTCTGGGACTTGCTTTGTGTGATGGTTAGTGTTAATTGAGAAAGATCTAGGATTGTCTCAGAGATGAGCCTCTGGGCATGCCTGTGGGTGATTATCTTGATTATGTTAATTGATATGGAAAGACCTATCTTAATGGTGGAAGGGTCTATTCCCTGGGCAGAGGATCTTAGACCTGCATAAAATAGGGACAGGGAACTGAGCAGCAGCACGCATTCACCCCTCTTGGTTCCAATTTAGGGATGTGATGAGACAACTCTCCCCAGCTTCTGCTACCATTACTTCCCTGCCATGATGAACTTTACCTTAAACTCAGATAAAATATTCTGTCTCTGTCTTAAGTTGCTTTTGACAGAGTGTGTTGTAACAGTAAGAGGAAAGTAACTGAGAAGGTTCATAAATGGTTCGAAGATCAGCTGTGCTTGATTTGGGAACTCATACTTTTGAAAAATTCAGTGAAATCTATGTATTTCCCTCTCCTAAAAGTTCAAAAAGGGGTAATTCATCCATATATATATATATATATATATATATATGTATATATATATGTATATGCACACACATTTATATACACACACAGATATAAAATGGTGGCAGTCACCATTACATTACTTGAATGGAAGTTACCTTATGTTGTCAGTTAGCAAACAGAGGGCAGATGGAGTGCTGCTCCAATGACTCACTTTTCTAGAAAGGATCACCTCTCCTCTCCTAACGTTTCCACAAACTCCAAGTCAGTGCCACCTGTGTTCAACATGTGAGCTTATGGGGGACATTTCATACTCAAACCACACAACTGTGTCATGATCTATCTTGCTTAGGGCCTCGTATCCAAAATTTTGTCATACTTCTGATCCCTCATTCTGTCTCTGACAGGATGGATGTTATTTCTTCTTAAGCTGCAGCCCCCTAAAGTTGCTAGCATTCCAAGTGGCCTCCTCCTGCCCCTTTGCTCCAATCCCTTTCCACTTTTCCCCTTACCCTTATCTTGTTGCTTCCTCTCCCCACCAGACTATCACCCTGGATCTTAGAATGACACAACCTGGTAAAAAAATATAAATGTGAGTTAAATGAGTGATTCAAATGGGCCAAAACATACAAGAAGACATAAGAACCACATTATGAGAAATGTGGGGTCTTTGAAATCTTGAGATCCTTTTGGGGACTCGGAGGGTTCAACTCTCTCAATGTACCTTTCATCAAGGTAAGGATTAAATGCTAAGATGTTAAGGATTAAAGTGGAAAAATAATCCATTTCTCTGTTCCCATAGACAGGGACTTGCTAAATTTATTCTACATGTTATACCTTTTTCCCTGAGAAATTTTTATGTGACCCCAGCTCTTTAGATGTATAAAACATATATACAACCCAGACATTTGCTAATAGCAAGCCATTTTAAAATGATTCTTTGGTGTACATATATTTTTACTATTCCTTAAAGGTAAAGGGAAATTTGAATGGTAGTGAGATGATGTACTTCTTTCTACATCATGGACTAAGTGTTCATCTTGGCTGAATATTTGATGCTACAGGATGTTCTCATAGAGCATCATCAGTGCTTTTCCAGGGGTGACTGGCACCACTATTTATGAGCTTCAAGAGAGAAAACAGCACTTCACATAAATACTTTGTACAAAACAGCACTGACATGCTTAGGGTCACCAGAAATTGTTGAAAATTCCATCCTAAGCCCAAGCCAAATATTTTGAAATGAAATTCAAGTTAGTAACTCAAACATTACTAAATTTTTAAATTACATATATCTGTTTATCTGTCTGTCTATCTATCTATCTATCTATCTATCTATCTATCTATCATCTGTCTAGCTATGCATGTTGGGGGCCATGCATGTATACTCATCCTCCACATAGAGTTCAGAATATAGCCTGTGAGAGTCAGTATCCTCTTTCTGTCATGTGAGCCCCAGGATTTGAACTTAGGTTTTCAGACTCAGCAGCAAGCACCTATACCTGCTGAGTCATCTCCCCAGGCTTCAAACAACAATTAAAAGAAATAAACCATTCGAACACAACATGCCAAAGACATATTAATTTGGCATATGCTTAAAAATGATGACTAAAAACATTAACCGTCTTTGTTCTTTATAATTATAGTGTATTATTTCTCTAAGAGAAATAATTGAAACCTTGTATGTACAGTGAATATTGCACTTTATAACATACAATGATCTGGAGCCCGGCCAGGGTCTTTTAGGCAGCATCCCTGGCATTCTGCGCCATGGGCAATGCACATTGCAAGTGCCTTGGGCTCAGAACCATGGCTACAGAGAAGCCACATGATGCAACCCAGGTGAGTATTGCCAGAGATATCTTGGGTTTATTACATGCTTTATTTTAAATTAGCTTTTGGTTTCTGGACATTTAGAAACTTTTTATTGTTGCCAGTTTTCTCTCACCTCTTCATTTAGTTAGGCTATCTACATATGGATCCACAACCTACATGTTGAGGAACTGTGGTTTGGACCATTCTTCTAATCTTGTTACCATGTACATAAGTTTTAAAAAACTTAACTCTAATTAAGTATTTTTGGATGTATGGGAAAGAGTTGAGGAAACAGACAAAAGAGATTAAAGATGTTGAGAGAAGTGGAAAAGAATGGAGGGATTTCTCCAGAACAGTACATTCCCCTGTCCTCAGGGAGCATTTAAGGAAATGAAGATGATGCTTGTGGACAGAAACAGGATTTCTGTAAACATGGTGCTCTTGGGATGAGTGATGCAGAAAAGGATGCAACGGTAGGCCTTTCTTGAACCATGGAAAACTGCAGACACACATAATTTAGAGAAAGTCCTCTTCCCTCAATGGGTGTGATGTAGAGCACCCACCATTTAGAGACACCTGTTTTTTTTTCTTAATCTTGTGACTCTTCTCTTGCTAAATTCACCTCATATTCATCTTTGTTTCCTTTCCTAGTTTCCTTTTCTGTGATATGAAAGCATCCTGGCCAACAGTCAGTATGTTTTTATAAAAATGACCTTCTGTTTTCAATGCCAAAGCCTCAATTTTTTGGTGACTCTCACCTTGTCACAGAAGTGGTAGCAGCAGGAGAAAGATGAAGAGCTTTAGAATAATTAGCTTCAGGGATATAGACTAAATGAAACACTTACGTTTCAGTACCCCTAGCAGAGCCCTGTTGCTCTGAAAACTGTCTTTAGAATCAATATTGAGATATAAGTACTGCTGCGACAAAGCAAACCACCATGGGATCCAAACTCCATCATGCTTCTGTGAAGTAAATCACTATTGCCCTTCCTTGGCATCTCTACTCACTGGTACTTCCAGGGGGAGGAGAGAGTGTGGCTTGTGTGAGTCTAGTGAGCCTTTGCTCACTCAGCCCTGTGCTGCAGAGCAGGGTAAAGAATTTCCATCTTAAATCAGACATTGATTCTAAAACAACAAAACAACGACAACAAAACACTTGACATGGAAGTCTTGGAATGGGCAGTTCTGTCATCTTCATTATTTTTTCCTGTCAAGAGGAATCCAGCTTAATAGCATTCCTCTCAGAGGCATGGCCATAAAATATGTCTAGCTGAAACATGAGAAAAGCCAGAGGTAGGTACAACTAATTGCATTTATGTCAGGTGTCGAGAATAATCGATATGCCCTTGCTTGATTATTTACATCTGGTCCAGCAGATACCAATTTAATGTTCAATATTATTCTTCTGTGCTCTCATTACTAGAGTTATAGAGGAAAGATGATCCAAATAATTTAGCACCAAAGATGGGGAACTGTACAAATGTCTTCTGTAGACAGACATAGTTAGCTTCCTTTCTCTAGATAACTCTTTGTTCCTGAGTGTTGGCCACAGCTGGAACTTGAAAGTCAGGTTACCATTTTATGTCTCCAGAGGAGACTCATTCCCCATCCTGGGGTTTTGGCTCATACCATAATATGGCATGTTTCTCAGTAGGAACCAGCTGTTCTCATGGTTTGGTGACAGTAATCTGAAAGCCTAATGACCCTTTTGTCTGACTCCCCGGCTTTCTGTATGTCTTAGGACCTGTCTGCATGCTTGTTCCAACAGTGGCAATGTCTCTTAGTTGAGTCTTTGGCAGTCAGGGTGAACACCTGACTGATAGGTGTCCTCAAGGGCTAACCTTGACAGTGACCTTACTCTGCTCTCCCATCCCCTTCTTTAGCTTCCTAGCCTAGTTTCCAGCATGTCCAGCTCTCTCAGAGTCCTGCCACCCACATCTACCATTAGTACGATACTTAGTTGCCCTGGCACAGCATGGACAGTGATGTCTCTCTTTGCTTCTAACCTCTTCTGTGGCACCCAATAAATCTATCAACTTCTCTCATCCGTGGCTCCAACTACTACACTCTCAATTTTATCATCTTACACCAAGCTGTGGATCAAAGAATAGAAGAGGCAAGAATTTATGTTTGGTTTGGGGCTCTGAGAAATTTATGTTTGGTTTGGGGCAGAAAGTGTGGAGCTGCCCCACAACAGGGGAATGATAAACAGACTAGATTTAGAGTCGGTCCTTGGCTCCGACCTCCTTCTTGGATATTTGTTGTTGGACAGTTTCCATAGTCACTATAACAAGAAATCAAGTGCATTCCTGGTGGAAACCACGGCTTGCATGCATGGCTCATGTTGTTGGACAGTATCATGCTACAACCGTGGTGTTCTCTGTTTGCTTTCTCCTTGCTCAGAGAACCTTATCATGCAGATGGGACTCCCCAAAAGGGGAATCCCTTCCTCTCCAAGCCACATCACAGCCAATTCCAGGTTGCCAGTGTGAGACTAGTCTACCCGTGTCCCTCAGAATCACCTTGGACTCTGGCCCCCTTACTACTCTGTGAGTCTAAAATGCCGCTGATGCTTTGCTTTGCTCCTGTCCTTTGTTACCAGCTGGCTTTTTTTTTTTTTTTGTGGTGGTTTAACTTCAAGTGCATTCTGTTCTCTTGCAAGCTCAGCAGCTCAGCTTGGTGAGGGAGATGGGTTGAACTTCAGTGTGCAGCACACGCAGTTCTGGATCACAGCAGTGTTAGAATCTGTTTCACTGAGCCTCTACTGAATGTCAGTCCCTCTTCTAGAGCTGGTACCTATTTAGTCCTCACAACAGTGTGAGAAGACAGGCATGTTTAATGTATCTGCCACACAGAGGAAGAAACTAAAGCAGAGGAGCTAAAGCCCATGCCCTAGGCTACTCCAAGACAGTTGCATGGGGGAAAGATTCGATGCTTGGTACCTAGCTCTGGGCCCTAGATCCCTGCATGGAAGAAGTGAGTTCAGGCCGAGGGGACATAGTATGCGGGTTTCAGGGCAATTGTCACAATTCAGAGGCTTTTTCTCATGGTTCTGGGTCACTATGACATGGCCAGCACACCTCTGTCTGAATCCCTGAGATGTTCCCACACAAAGAGGGGACTCCAGAACTGCTTGAGGTCACCTTATCTGTCTCTTCCTGCCACACAGGAAAACAGTGCTGTTTATTACATCTTTCCTGTATTCAGCCTTGTGGGTATTTTTAAAAATAAAGTTTTTTTTTAATTCGGCATGTATGCATTTGTGTAAATATGTGTGTGGGTACATGTGTGTATGTAGGCATACACACCTGTGTGTATGGATGCCAGACCATCTCAAGTGTCATCCCTCAGGAGCCATCCTCCTTGTGTTTTGAGACAGGGTCTCTCACAGCCTAGCAGGCTCTCTGCTCCCCACTTCCCTAATGTTGAGATTACAAGTGCACAGCTCCATGCCTGTCTATTCATATGGTGCTGGGGATTGAACTCAGGAACTCACACTTGCGTGACAAGTATTTTACCCATAGAATGTCCTCAGGCTCAATTACGTCAGATTTTAGTTCTAAAGTGGGTTAGCTTCCCTGTGGAGGTCTAGCTTATGTAGCTGTATTTTACATGAAGATTAGAAATTTTGTTATTATTTGCTTGTGGCCTTTCTGAGCACTTTATAGTCTCCTTATATTTATCCTAATGTCATGGTTCACTTATCTCTATTTTCCTTTTAGGAGTCATTCCATTAGTTTATTAGAGATATTGTAAAATACATACAATAAATTCTATACTTAGTGAAATTTCTAAAACACAAATGTGATGCTAATAGTGTAGTGATTAAGGAACTTGCAATAAATCTAACTGAGCTGTTTTTTATAAGCACTTAATCATTTTTATTAATTAATTAATTAATTTTTCCATCCTGATCACAGTTTCCCCCTTTTCCCTCTTCTCCTCTCCACCCCTCCACCAACTTCTTCTATTCCCTCCATCCACTCCTCCTCCTTTCTCTTCAGAAAAGTACAGGCCTCCCATGTATATCAGCTATCCATGGCACATCAAATTGTATTGAGGCTAGGCACCTCCTCTCCTATTAAGGCTGGACAAGGCAACCTGGTAGGAGAAAAGAATCCCAAAAGCAGGTAACAGAGTCAGAGACAGCCCCTGCTCCCACTGTTAGGAGTCCCACAAGAAAAGGAAACTATACAACTGTCACATATATGCAGAGGGTCTATGTCAGTTCCTTGCAAGCTTTGGTTGGTCATAGTCTTTGTAAGTCTCTATTAGTTGATTCTGTGGGCTTTCTTGTGGTGTCCTTGACTCCCACAATCTTTCCTCTGACTTCCACAATCCTTCCTCTCTCTCTCTTCCACAGGATTCCCAGAGCTCTGTCTAATGTTTGGCTGTGACTCTCTGCATCTGTTTCCATCAGTTGCTGGATGAAGCCTCTCTGATGACAAGGAGGCCAAGAGACAGTTTATGAGTACAGGAGATTATCATTAGGAATCATTTCGTTGACTTTTTGTTTTAATTATTGCCAGTCATGTTTGTTTCTATCTTAGGTCTCTAGGCTATCCAGCTTCTGGGTCCTGGCCCTCCAAGCAGTGTCAGGGGAGAGCTCTCTCACATGGCATGGGTCTCAGACTGAACCAGTCATTGGGTGGCCCCTCCCATAATTTCTGTACCACCTTTTTGTCAGCATTTCTTATAGGCAGGGCAAATTGTAGGTCAAATGTTGTGGCTGGGTTAGGGTCCCAACCCCTCCACTGGAAGTCTTGCCTGTTTACAGGAAATGGCCAGTTCAGGCTCCATATTCCCCCATTGCTAGAAGCCTTAGGGTCACCCTCATAGATTGCTGGGAGTTTTCATTGCACTAGGTTTCTAGCTCATCCCAGAGATGCCTCCTGATTCCAGTTGTCCCAGAACTCTCTCCGTCCATCCACTCCCCACCTGATTCCTCCTGTTCCCATGCCCACCTCCTATCCAGGCCCCTCCCCCTGTCCTCCTGTGATGTCTGGTTCCCCTCTACAGTGGGATTCATGTGTCCCCCCTTGATCCCTCCTTGTTACCTAGTTTCTCTGGGTCTGTAGATTGTAGCATGGTTATCCTTTACTTTAGGGATACTATCCACTTATAAGTGAGTATATACAATGTTTGTCTTTCTGGGTCTGGGTTACCTCACTCAAGATGATGTTTTCTAGTTCCATCCATTTGCTGACAAATTTCCTGATGTCATTGCTTTTAATAGCTGAGTCATGCTCCATTGTGTAAATGTACCACATACTCTTTGTTTGGTGGGCATCTAGGTTGTGTACAGTTTCTGACTATTATGAATAAAGCTGCCATTTATTTTTAAATAATTGCATGGTATTTTGGATACTTTGATATCATTTGGGGGGGATTTTTATTATTTACTACTAAATGGAATTTCCCACCATGATTTTAATTCATTTGTACTGCAGAGCTGACTGCTAATATTAATGAATCATCACTGTCACCTGTCCCAGTCACTAATCCCAAGTCAGATGTGAAGTTGTGTTTGTCTAATGTTTGAGATGCTCCAAGTCCATTCTTTTTCCTAGCCATTGATAAGTGCTGTGGGTTAGTGTGTGATATATCTGGTCATTGGGTCCTTCAGCTGAAATAGCAGAGCCCAGAGTGTTTAGGTGTTTCAAAATACTTAAGCAGGCTTATTTCCCTCAGGCAGAGCAGATGGGAAGCTGTCCCTTGACCACTGGGATTAAGGACTAGATGACTCACTATGACCTTTAGACACGCTATGTACATCCTGTGGGTTCTCTTTAGGGTCTTTATGTTTGGGACACACAGTCCTTGCTCAAGAGTATCTCGGCCCATCAGGAATGCTTTAGATAATGTTTACATTGGCAACTTCCCAACGCTAACACATAGCTACCCAACCTGTGTTTGGTTCTAGGAGGGAGTTCCTGCCTCAGAATCCATCAGGCTATCACTTACTACATCCCATTACTCCATATGAGTGTCATCAGGTGACTCCTGATTTCCCACGTTTGAAGTCAGTGTTTTGACATTTGAATAGTGCAAAATTCGATGAACTTCAACTTCCGGTAGAAGCTGTACTTGCTATTTTGAATTTGGCTTTTTTTCATAGGCTGATGATTTGTAGACTAATCCTTGGACATGCAGCAAGCAGAGCTCCCATTCAGTCCAGATAACAGTGGAGAAGCAGCTGAGACACTAACCTGTACTTTCTCGCTGCCAGAGTTCCTTTGGATACAAATGTTCAATTAATTACACAAGAAAACTAACATCCTCCCCCAAAAAATAGCCTTTGCATCAGAAGATTTTCCTAAATGGTCTGCTATGTAAGAGTTCTGAGAATATTTAAGGATCAGTGGAGTACGTTAGGAAATTAGGATCATTCAATGCTTTCAGGACGTATTCAATTTACAATGAATTTACTGAGACATGACTCCACTATAAATCAAGGAGGAATTGTACTTTAATATGCGTGGTTATTGTTAAAATTATGTGACAGTGGTATGATATTGTATCCTGTGATTTTGAGGGGCTGAGGCAGGATGGTCACAAGTTCAAGGCCAGCCTGAGATGCATACCATGATTATATCTAAAAAAATATAAAATCTAACAAGCAAAATTATGCGAAAAATGGTGGACTACTCACTGTCAACCTCTATATGCAAGTGTACTGACTGGGGAAGAGCTAAGAGAGGTGTGCGCCACACAACAAAAGCTTACAATGTGTTTTTGCATACAAATCCAGTGAAGGGTTTTTCCTCTTGTGACCTTCAACACTGCAATTCCTCAACTTGCCTGAGGAACCAAATCCGTCCTATTCAGACTTCATCTTCTCTTCAAGCTAGGGCTTGACTTTGCAATGCTTTCCACAGCAACCAGGGTACCTGCATGAATGTGCTCTTTGAAAATCGTAATCCCTTCTTAGTGGGCTTGCTCCAAAAATCAAAGAAAAGTGTTTAAACAAAACTTTGAGATTTCTGTCATTGCTTACAAGATAAAACGATGAGGTTAACTTGGCCTGAGAGGTTACACTCTTTCAAGTTTATCCAGGAAATGCTTCCTTTTTAATGAAAACCGATACATATAGGCAGAATAGCTGGTTTTCTGAGCTGTTATTGAAAGAGAAAGGAACAAAGGCCGAGGCCAGGCTGTGGAAATGCCCTCACTAGATCTCTGATATAAAAGTAATAGAAGGAAAAAAGATGAGATTTGACATCCAAAGGAAAAAAAAAACATTATAATCTTCAGAGATTCCCCAGATAAGAAACAGGCATTTCTTTCTTGGCTTTGAGCAAAGTTAAGCTATAAGGGGCAAACTGTAAAGAAAATTGATTCTTTACATCTTTCGTTCTCTTTTTGACTTTCTTTGTTTTCTTTCCCTTTTCCTAACAAAAGACTGTTGCAAATTTCAGACTTTTATGAGTTATTTGCTACAGGGACTGTTCACAAGCTTTTCCCTATGGGGACCAGGGTATCTGCTTTGTTTGACAAGTAAGTTACAGGACATTTCCTGAAACAGTGAACTAGGAGGCTAGCTGGTAGAAGGGATTACAATTTTCAAAGGGCACATTCATGCAGGTACCACTGAGCCCTGAAGCTGCTTGGGGGCACTGATGCTTCAAGATCAGTAACACTGCCTTTGTTTGTCTGTGAACTTGTATTTAGATGTCGGGATATCTAAGAGTTGTAGGAATTCCTTCTTGTATACTAGACTCTTGAAGCCTCTCCTTTTGTCAAAGTATACCATAAAAATAAAATTCTTGTATGCTAATTCTAGTTTGGGAATGTTTAGAATTAAGCCTGCAAATTTAAGGTTCCCTGATGGGATTTTCTATATGAGTGGTGAAGCTCAGTGGAGGCCAGAACATTCTTTACAATTTCTGAAGGAAACCACATGTCTTGATACTATCACTCATCAGCAGAAGCAGGGCACAATGGCTAGCTTCTGCCAGAGTGCGGTGCCAGTCACACTGAGACTTCAAGAGGTTGGAGAATAATAAGTCCTACTATAAGCTAACCTGTAACAGGAGAGGAAGTGAATGATTGTTTCACAGGGTTGGTTGTGTTGCATGTAGCGTAATAGGCTAATCACACTGCATGTGCAATTAACTTTTGGCACAATCAGCAAGCTCAGTCTCCTGAGTTTGAGGTCATAAGCCCAGGTAAGGAGAAAGGATTGGTGATGCTTCATGTTCCAAGATTCTCCATGTCAATATACACATTCTACATATGTGTGTGCCCTGCCTCTTCCAGTCTTTGCTCATAGTAAGGTCTGTACTGACCATCTTATTCCTAATTCTAAGCCCTTTTCCTCCGTTCAGCAAACTCCATCTATATCTGTTTCTGACCCGTGTCCTACTTTATTTAACTGTTTTTAATTTTTTAAAAAAAATTTTGAGATTATCATATAATTACATTTCTCCCTTCCCTTTCCTCCCCTAAACCCTTGCACATTCCCCTCCTTTCTTTCTTTAAATTCATGGTCTCTTTTTCATTAATTGTTATTGCTTGCATACATATTCCTAAGCATAATCTTCTCAGTCTGTATAATGGTGCTTGTATGTATGTTTTCAGAGCTGGCCATTTGGTATCAGATAACCAATTGATATGCTCTTTCCTGGGGGAGACTATTGACTCTGGCTCCCATTGCCCCTCAATTGCCTATAGTTCTTTTTCTAGGGTTGAGAGCTTATGGGCGTTTCCCTATACACTTTGGCATGTCCATTGATGTCACCCTTGTTCATCTCACGTTTGGCCAGTCATGTTGGCCAGACTTTATGTGTATAGCTCCAGACATTCCTAGGAGATACAATCTCACAGCAAAGTTGCTGATCCTCTCTGGCTCTTGCAATCTTTCTCCTTCCTCTCCTCAATGCTTGCTGAGCCTTGGGTGCAGAAGTGAATACCTTGCAGTTTGTAGCAGTGACAAAGGTGTCATTGTTAAAACAGGGAAGTTATCCAGTGCTATCCAGATGGACAATTACCATGATAGCCCTTCAAAGCAGAGAGTTTCCTGTGGCTGGAGTCAGAGGGATGTTGAAGAAGGGAAAGTTGCAGCAGTTGGTAGTATGAGGATGGCTGTACTGACCTTGGAGAGAAGAGGTTCACAGAGAGAACATGTGGAACAAAGAGGATAAGAGGGTAAGGACACCACTCATACAGATGCAAGGAGCAAAGTTAACAGAAGACCAACCCAATCTTTTAACTGGATTCTTGATCATTCTCTTGTTAATACAAGGCCCTGAAGATCCTTTACTTTCAGCCTGGAAGAACTTTGCTTTAGGCAGAAGAAGGAAGAACTTGCCTATGCCAGCCCAGACAGCTAGATGGTCTGTGGAGGCTTCCAGGTAACAAATTTGGGTTGTTTTAAGTTGTTCAATTTATGGTGATCTGCTATGACAGCAACATCATTTTAATAAAACATTCAGTTTACACAAAATGAACGAATTTTGTAGCATGCAAGTCATCCTGCAATAAAGCTGTTAAAAAAGTACAAAATAACTGTTCCTATATTTCAAGGGGTGGCCATTATGTCATGAAGGTAAAGGTGGCCTATTATACTTCAGAGAAGATTCTGGAATTACTAAGATGGCCCAAGAGGACCACTTTAACTCCAGTATGTCCTTGGAATTTCTCAAATAAACACGTGGACATTTATGTACTGGTAGTGTGCTCATGTTTATACAGGGAGAAAAACAAAGTTCCTTTTGGAATACCTTGGAAGTACTGTCTCAATTTTATGAGCCAAGGTGTAAAAGCTTAAATCTATGGAAGGGGGAAAAAGACCAAAGGGAAAAGAGATATTAGATTTTAGTTATTGAAAAGCAATCAGGCCAGTGGCACAAAAAGTCTTCGAAGAGATTCAACATCAGAAGGCCGTTGTCTTGACTCCACAGTAAAGAGCAGAGTCTTTCTCAAGCTAGCGCCTAGGACCCCCTGCCACGTGGTCTTCTTAATTAAGACCTTTCAATACTCAGGCTTAGATCTAGACAACCAGGCTTGCTCAGGGCAGAGCTGAGGACCTGGCTGTCAATCGTGGGGGAACAGGAGACCTTTCTCTCCTAGATGTTAACCTTCAGATGTTTGTGTTTCTCATTTCAAAGCGAAGCTGTTGCTCAATTTGATTTTCTGTGTAATTGTTTTAGTAAAGATGCAGAGCTATTTTTGTTCTGGCAACATCTATACTGATTTTCCTCCCAGAGAATGATGAACATGGCATCGTGAAGTTTGCTTACTGTTTGAAGGTCTATTTTGACTTGCAGTGTCTTTTTTTCTTTCTTTGACTCCTCCATGTCTTTCTTTCTTTTCTTCATCCTCTATTTCCCTTTCTTCTCCATCTACATCTACATTTCCCTTTCTCCCCTTCTACATCTCTCTTTGAGACAAGGTTTCCTATGTAGCCCTGGCTATCCTGGAATTTACTATGTAGACCAGGCTGGCCTCAAAGTCAGAAATTTGCCTGCCTCTGCCTTCTGAGTGCTGGGATTAAAAACACGTATCGCCAATGCCAGGCTCCAGGGACTATTCTAATGAACCCCTAATAGTATTATAGTTTGAATATGATCCCTGCCCTCACTTACTCCAGTCTCATATGTTTAGACACATGGTCTCTAGTATGTAGCATGGTCTTGATAGACTGTGAAACTTGTAGGAGGTAGGGCTTATCTGGAGGAAGTTGTTCACTGGGGAGTGAGCCTTCAGGTTATGATGTAGCTCCATTTTTCTCTATGCTTCCTTCTTCTCCAAGGTGTGAGCAGGTAACTCCCACATGATCCTGCCACCATGCTTTCCCCTCCATGACAGCCTTCATTCCCTCAAGCCATGTGGTGAAATAACACTTTCCTCCACTTAATTGCGTCTTGTCAGTTATTTGGTCACAGAAAACTGGTACCAGGAGTTGGGGACATTAATGAGAGGAATGCAAAAAGAATGTGGTCATAAGGTTTTAGAGAAGAATAAGGAATTTGAACTGGGCTAGAGACCATCCATTTTTTTTTTATTCTGGGGAGAACTGGCTGTGGTTTACCTATGTCTTGAAAGTCTAAATGAAACTCTAAAGTAATAGGATAAATTGTTTGGTGGAAGAAATTTCAAGACAGCATAGCATCTTCACTGTGGTCTGGTTGTTTCCTGCTCTGTTTGCAGTGATTTGCAGTGAAAGAGAACAAGAGAGCAGAAAGTGAAGTAGGAAGATGTGTGAACTGTGCCATGTCCTAAGGAAAGGCGCTTGGACCCAGTTCAACCTGAAGACAGGACTGATAAAAATGGCGGCAGTTCTTAAAGATGATAGTCCACTGAGGAGAAATCTCAGACTTTGCACTGGAAAAATGGACATGGTACTATGAAGACGAGGCTTCCTCCAGTGGGGGCTCCAGAGGGTAAAGCATTCATTTGAAAGGAAAGGGTTTGAAAAGATGGAACCTTCAGGAGTCCTTCCAGAAGAAATAGCCCATGGAAACATTTCCACAGCTTTAGCCATAGAAGTATGGAGAGGTTGATGCAGCTGTGGTCTAAGAGGGCTGTATCTCCAGATGGCAGAGTTTGGCATCATCCATAGGGTATATTTTTTTCAATTATGCAAAGATGCAAGAATGAGAAGTCGTGGAGGCTTGCACCAAGATTCCAAAAATAGCTGCCAGAAAAGATAGAGCAGGAGCAGACTCCCTGCAAGGGGATCTGGAGAAGATGTTGCTTAAAGCTGTGAAAGTGAAGGCTAAGTTTCAGTGGAGATGTCAATATATGGGAGACACCAGAAAGGTGGAGCATGTATTAAGGACAGGTTCAGGTTCTGAGGAGAGCCAGCCTCAAAGAGAAGCCATGTGTGTTCCATGCCACGGAGTTGGAGGCGTGAGGCTTGAAAAAGCCAGTTAGAACCCAGATGATGCCACAATGAGTCCTAGATACTAGTCATGGAGCGGCAGAGTTTGATGTTTGCTGAGTGCTGGTTTTGTTTGGGTCCAAACTTTTCTTGTTTCCCCCTATTCCTCAGTTTTGTCATGGGCATGTTTAGCCTGAGTGTGTTGGAAGCGTGTCAATTGTTTCTTATTTGACAAGGGATCACAACGAAAAGATTACCATGAATCTCTTTGGGTTTGGGCTTTTGAACAGTGTTAGAACTATAACCCACAAAGACTCTTAAAGCGAGATGAATGTATTTTATATTATAAGTAGTCATGAGTCTATTGAGGTTAGGGTGGAATGCTGTGGTTTGAATTCAGAATGTCTGTCATAGGTCCACAGATTCGAACATTTTATACTCAGATGATTACACTGTTTTAGGAGGGGAGGTAGTTAGAGAAAATGTGTCATAGGGGTCGGGCCTTGACCTTGGTGGCTCGACTCAGTATTTAGACTTCTGTTTTCTCATACTTTCTCTTTTATGATGGACTATATCTCAAGCCATGAGCCAAAATAAACCACTTCCCCTCTACCTCATTCTTGTCAGGTATTTGGTTACAGTGATGAGATTTATCTATCTATCTATCTATCTATCTATCTATCTATCTATCTATCTATCTATCTCTCTCTCTCTCTCTCTATCTATCTATCTATCTATCTATCTATCTATCTATCTATCTATCTATCTATCTATCTGTATGCCTATTACAAATAGCAATAGTATTTACTACAAGGTGTCATTGTACTCATGTGGCCATAAATGCTAAACACTCAACAAGAGTGAAAAATAGACCTCAAATCATTTCCCTCTTGTCTGTTCTGCCAGTGATGGCAAGGAGATGATGCTCCCCCTTTAGTTGGTTTTACTAAAAGCTTTAGAGAGCCACAGACATAGCTTAGAATTCTGGTCCTGCCAATTAACTACTGGATATTCACTGGCATGATAATTAGTCCAACAAGTTCAGGCTTCTTGATTTATGCCAGGAAGATTAATTTGTGGCAACTGCTTAAATTAATGAAGTTTCTCTTAGCTGTCCCCAATGCCAGGGCATTGCAGACTCCACTGCAACCAATTTTCTAAATGATGAAATAGTCTAAATCACTGATCATCAAGAAAGTGCCAATCAAAATTATAGTGAGGTATCACTTCTATACAGCTAAGATAACTATAATTAAAAAAATAGAAGGCAATAAATATTGGTGAGCATGCAGAGAAAAGGGAAGTTTTTCCATACCCTAGATACGAATATGAACAAGTGCACTCATTACAGAGTACATCCAGTATGAAGATTCCTCAAACAGTTAAAAGTGCAATGGCCACATATTTGTTTCAATTCTCAATAGCCACGATATAGAATCAATTCGTGTGTCTGTCAGCTGAGGAGTGGACATGTAGTGGTGAACTCTTCTGTCATAGAGAATCCTGTTGTTAAAGAAAGGATGAACCTAGAATACAGCACATTAAATGGAGTACACCAGGGTCCAAAAGACAAATACTGCATGATCTTACTCATATGTGGAATATAAAATTGATCTCATAGAAAGAATGGAAAATGGTTTTTAGAGGTTGGGGAAAAGAGGATGAAAGCACGGATGGAGAGAATAAGTTAACTTGTGTACTGTTGCACTTAAGAGGACTTTGATCAGATGTGCCACAGCATGGTAGTGATGACTACAGTCAACGATGGCAATGTACATTTCAAAATCACCAGAAGAGAGATTTTGGAGCATTTCATCACAAAGAAATGATGATTAAAAGACAATAAAGAGGGATACCTGGCAAGGTTTGTAGAAAGAAAAGGAAGGGGAGAATGATGTAGATATTATAATCTCAAAAATTTAAACAGATTAAAAACAGAAATGACAAATACTTGATCTGATATATGCTAATTACCAAGATTTGATCCATGTAAAATACACACATGTATTAAAACATCCCACAGCATTGCTGAGCTTTATACAATTAGTATACAACAATTAAAAATAAAAATAATTTCCTTACTTTTCCTTTTGCTTATTCTTCTACGTTTGTGCCAGCATCTGGTCCAGGGCACTTACATTCCTTTGTTTAAAATAATTTCATATTGTAAAATTAACTCTTGTGAGCATGCAACTCTGTGAATTTTATTGTATGTGGAGCTTTTTATAGTCAGAATTTTTCAACTAACCAAATTCTCCTGTGCTACTTTATAGTCAAAACTGTCACGGCTTCTACCTTCTGCCAAATACCCGTGTCTTCTTAGTTCTCATGGCTTATCCTTTTGAGATTGGCTGCTTTTACTCAGTGTGTTTCCTTGGCAATACAGCTACGTTGTTAAAAACTATCAATAGTTTGTGTTCCTTTTTGCGATCCATTATACAGAGTTTATGCTCTCACTTGTTCAAGCACATTTTAATTTGAATTTAAGTGATATTTTTGAACGTGTTGTTCTCTCTCCCTCCCAGGTTCTAGGTCATTATTATTACAAGTGTAGGAATGTGTATCTCTCTTCTGCCTCTATTGCTTCCTTTTGCATGCTTCTTTTTCTAGGGACCTTAATTGGAATTGTATAGCGAGAAAGGGAAAAAGGATGTTTAGTTCCTGGTTCTAATCTCCATTGGTCCTTTACTCATCCATGACAACAGACTGAGCATTCTTTTTCCTCCTATGTTCTTCATGACAACTCTGAGTCAGTTTTTTTTTTTCAGGGTTGTGACATGATATCTGAGAAAATCAACTTAAGGAAACAGGGATGGAAGCTCATAGTTTCAGAAGGTATCAGTTCATCATGGACTTAATCCATTATTTTGGGCCTGAGGTAAGGCAGAATATTTTATTAATGGGAACATTTGATAGAAGCAGCTTCTCAACTCATGGAAGCCAGGGATGAAATGTGTATGTGTGTGTGTGTGTCTGTGTGTGTGTGTGTGTGTGTGTGTGTGTGTGAAAGAGAGAGAGAGAGAGAGAGAGAGAGAGAACAGACTTCTCATGATAATTTTTCCCACAACTAGGCCTACCTCTCAGTTCCCACTACCACCCAATAGCTTCCAACAGTCCATTTATTTATTATTTATCGGTGATTATTGCTCAAGTTTTGGTGTAAAGTTTGGGTAAGAAGGCTAGAGGGGAAACTACAACTAGTTCACAAGTAAAGGTCAAATTCTTGAAGTGTTCGGGTTCCTCTTGCTGGATCTACGCTTTGTGCCCATGTTTATTTGCATGCATGTGCACATATGGGGGTGTAGTGGTCTAGCAAAACAAAGTTTGTGTGTAACATGGTTTTGACAGTAATGCTTCTTGGGTTTTCTAAGATACTTTAGAAATACATTGGTAACCCAAGTCCACACAAGGCAGATATAGAGGATTTATCTACTGGCCTGGTGAATCTATCATCCCATGTCTTCTACTCACTCATTCCTGTGTTGAACTGCAATCTGCTTCAGTGCAAGGAAAGTGGCAGACTCTTCAGAGTGCTGAGTGCATCTTATGAAGTGACTGGGTGTGAAACTCCACTTTTCAGGGGATGGATGGCTTACATCAGGACCACTAATTGTAATCTGGCATTTTGCTTTGAATGTAGATAACTAATCAAACTTTCTTTGGTGTAATGATTATACAAAAGGGTTCCAGAAATATCAAAAGTCTACTCAGAGCCATCACTCCTTCTTTTCTTCTTCTATCAAGCACTCATGTACAATCTCCAACTTTACAAATGCCCCCCTTCTTTTCTGGGAGTTTTGTGGTTTTTCTTGGGTGCCTTGGGAAAACCTGTTCTATTCCTTGTCTTTTTCACAATGCTTATGGTGTCACAGATCTTAGGGGTGTAGAAGTTTGTGAGGAAATCTACCAGTGTTTGCTCAGCTCCTGATGCATGGGAGGCACTGAATGGGAATGAGCCATCTGCTCTCTCCATCCTCCTCACAGCCATCCTGGAGGGAAACATAAGGGCTTCTGCTTTTCCAGTTCAGGAGACAGGTGTTCGGCGAAGAAGCAATTCTTGCTGCTAGTAGCTGCAGCATGAGGATTCTGATCCAGATCTCTTTGACTACAAGGTTGTACCCCTTTCCTTGGAAGTCCTGAACCTGTTTTCAAGGACATGTTACAAGTAGCATCAAGTAGACTGTTAACAGTATCGAGTCTTTAGAATAGAACATTCATATTTTGGGAGATTGGAGGTGTGTTTAGGAGAAAGGTGATCCATCACAGCTTCAGCCCATTACCCTTCATGATTCGTGTGTTGCAGTATTCAATTCATGCTGGATGAGGAAAGAAATGCAGGGGAAAATGCTTCACTGTGAGCAGATTACCCATATCCACAATAACCCAAACCCACAGGAACTTCCTTAAAGGCACTGAGCACCCAAAGACCTTAGAGTTTCAGTGGGAATTAATTGCAGAGGGTCCAGTCTGGCTTATCTGAGAAACACAAAATGTGTCAAGGGGATTATACACATTTACCGCTTTGTCTTCTATTTATGTTTTAATATAAATGCTACTTAATGGCTTTATTCATGTGGTTTTGCTTGAACTCATGATTCTCCTCCTCTGTAGCATCTAACTTCTGAGTGTTCCTAGAAGTCTGGGCTTATGTCATTAAAGCAGGTACCAGAATTCTTGAAACATAGGAATCATCACTGCTACCTAACCCCTTTCTTAGGCATCTGCTAGGCACGGGATACACATGCCGGAGTGTCGCAGTGTTGCTAGGAAACCCCTTTGGCTTGACTCTTGAGACAAAGAATCAAGTACAGCTGAGAAACGTGAGAGCAAGATTAAAGGACTGAAGAAGATACAACACCACTTCTTCTTCCCCACACATCTCTTCCCCTCTCCCTTCCATCCTAGCTAGCCAACGAATGATGGGACTGGGCAGGCTCTCAGACCCTGAAGATGGTTGGCTTCTGGAATTCAAGTTGTCATGTGAAGGTGGACTGAGGAGGCAGATAGTGTGGGCAGCTGGGATACAGGTCTTCAATGTCAACCTGGACTCAGTATGGGTGGTCGGGAAAAGGAGAGCAGGTGCTGTGTTACATTTTGTTAATGGCTCTAAGCCTAGTTGCAATCTCCAATGTCTGTCCTTCCCCTGTATTTGTTATGGATCTTTAGAGGCACAGAATCGATGTAATTTATTAATTTATTGCCTGGATCATGTGCTGGCTACTTTTTTTTTGTCAACTTGTCACAAGTTAGGGTGATCTGGTGTTGAAACACAGTCAAAAGAATGACCCATGGTGAACCATGCCTTGGGGAACTGTGAGAGAGGCTCTAGGGGAAAAAAAGATCTTTTTGCCTCAGGTGTATTTTGTTCCCTGGATTGTTCTTGGATGTGATTTTGTGCCTCCCATGTCAAACATTTACATTCAACTTACAAGATATGTTTGTTCCTGTTGGATGCCAGAACATAGCTATAGAACTCAATCTGGTCAGTGTACCCTGAATCTGGATATGGCCTTCTGCCTTGCCTTCATGCTTTCCCAGATATAATCTATAGTACATGCCAGGCAATTGTGTTTAAATTGGTCTGTCCAAAGAAAGTTCTGGGAAAGGGCTGCTCTGTTAATATTTAGTATGTGCTTATTGAGGTTTATTTACATTTTTTTCTGATCACATTTTTCTGAACTCAAACAACCTTCCTTAGATCATTGCTTTCTTTGTTTCACTCATGTATAAAAGTACACCAAAACTGAAGTAAGGTTGTCTCCAGCATTAGACTGTAGTGTGTCTCATTCTTTCAGGTCCTCAGATCCTCAGGTCCAGGAGGCAAGATCTGCACAGACCAGTTGAAAAGTCGACAGTCTGGAAGATGAAAAGTCACTTAAGACTGTGCCTCTATCACACCAGCCTGTAGGCAAGTCTGTAGGAAGTTTTCATGATTCATTAATGCAGAAAGGCCCAACCCAGCAGATGGCCTTTGGGGTATATAAAAAGACAAACTGAATAAGCTGGGGAAGAAAGCCAGTAAACTCATTCTTTATGGCCTCTGCTTTAGTTAGTGATGCCAGGTTTCTGCTTGAGTTCCTGCCCTGACTTCCCATCATGATGGACTGTGATCAAGACAAGGAAGTCAAACAAACCCCTCTCTCCCAAGTTTCCTCTGGTCACAGCGCTTATCACAGCAATAGAAAGCAAACAAAGACAGCTTGGCTCATTAAATAGGAAGCTGGGCAGTTCAACAGTGGCTGTCTGCAAGGGGGAGAGTTAGCACATCCAGAAAGATGGATACCCCCACCTGACACAAAAGGCCTTTAAGGAGTAACTCTTTAGAGAGTTACCCATTTTGAGTTCACATTAAAAGGCGACAAAGTAGGACTCTGATGTCCAGAGAGAATTTCAACAGAAACAGACACACTTGTTAAGAAAGAAAGTGACTTTACACATTATACTTCTGGCTTCCACTTCTCCAACTTTTCCATCAGGGCCCCCAGCCTACCGAATGGTGTCTCAACATTCATGATCTATTCCCATCAGTGACTGTCCTGTATGTCAGTCAGTCTTCTTTGGAAATGCCCACACTGACACACCCCGAAGTCTGCTTTGATAGACAGTTTTCACTCCAGTCAAGCTAACTTTCAAGACCAATGCTCACATTCTAAATCTGCTTCCACCTGAGCTGCAGGGAGTAGGGGGGTGGGGTGGGAGGTGATCCTCTTCCAATCAGTCTGTCTTTGCTGTGTCATTACATCAGCTGGAAAATTAGTCTAGGTGACAGCTAGCATCCCATATGGCCCTGGTTTATTTTTAGAGACTGACTTATATGATCTTTCTCTGAGAAGTATGTATTTCCAAAGATCACCTTCATTTGGTGAAAATGTTTAGGAAGGACTCTCTAAACGGATGCTGATCCAGGAGACATGGCCTGAACTTCTGAGCCAACCTCACTCCCACCTGTTCAAGATCTCCTGGAACTAAAATGCACAGGGCAACTCCACTTTGAGCAAACAGCTGGCTGGCCCACAGACACATGGACATCAGCCCTTCTCCTACATCTTGCAAAGCGTTCACCCACTGAGTCACTTGCTGATCCAGAGACACTGCTCAATGTTTACTATTCCTCAGACTCTGGGCACTCTAAAAGAATACAAATGTGACCCTGTCCCTTGAGAAACCTGTGGTCTGGGAACAGAAAGATACGAACTTGATTTTTGTTATATTCTCAGAAAATTAGGGGTGAAGTCATTGCAGACAATACTCTAGACTTCAAGCAGCTGGAAGGTCATTTAGTTGCTCTATGAGCTAAAAGTCATGATGCCTGTGGTGGTAACAAATGGGCTGGCAGGAAGGAGGGCTGCCCCCAATCAGGATGTCATTCTTCTTGCTCATGAGTCAGAGCACCTGGAATCACCTACCCAAGGGCAGAGGTATGGTCTACAAAGTGGCTGCTATTTATAGAACTCTTAGCCAAAGGAGAAAGCCAGGTGCATTGGCATTACCATCATTACTACCAAGGCATGCATTTCACTAGTTACATCCTGAGGAATTTATTCACCCAGCAGTACCACTGATACTGACACTGATAGCTGCTGATGTACTCTCACTTAGATGGTAACTGTTCTGTATGCTAAGGCATCCTCTTTCTCTGAATAGGTAACAGCATATCTTGATTTCAGTCTTTCTTTCATGTCTCCAGCTAAGAAATACATGCTGGTTTTAGACAAGCATAGCTTACCAGTTGCAGCAGCCTCATGATTTCATTCATGGCAAGAACAGGCTGGTGAACAGAGGCCGTGCAGTGGGTGTTTTTTCCTGCGACTTATTTTTGTTCAGATGGGGTACAAGCTACACAGGAGCTGAAGGTCTTTACAGTTATAGGGAGAACAGAGGACAAAGTGTCTGTTTTTGCCTGGGAAAGTTCTGGAGGAACTTAAATAGGTGAAGGGCATGGAAGGAGCTGGTGCCTTCCAAGGAAGAGGGAACTACTCAGAAGTTGAAGAGGGATTTGGGGTCAGAAGGATCCCAAATTGTAGGTTGGCTCTGTTGCTTACTAAGTGAACTTGCCAAGGCATTAAATTCCCAGAACCTTGGCTACCCCCCTTACCAAATCTGCACCTATATTTGTCAGACCAGATTTATAGAATCCTTACTTATAGGAGGCAATGTAACTATAATATAGCTAGTCACCTTGAGGGCTGGTAACAGTGTCATTATTACAAGGTGAGGAGGCCAAAGGTCACAGCTAAGTAGCCAGCCAAAAAGTTTTATTTTTCAAGAGTTTGGGAAGGCTAGAGATGTCTAATTTGGGTTAACTATAAGCACATATAGCTGAGGGACATCAAGACGGCTCAACAAGTAAAGACACTCACTACCAAACCTAACAACCTGAGTTCAAGACCCAGAAGTCACATAGTGGAAGGAGAAAACCAACTCTTCAAATTGTCTTCTGATCTCCAAACATGTGCATTGGTACAGGCCTGCGGGTGTGCATGCACACACACACACACACACACACACACACACACACACACATACACACTCAGTTAATGACAAATAAATAGACATTAAAGAATAAAAGATATGGCTGATGAGATGTGGACAGGAGCCTTGGTGTAGACAACCTCAGATGCAGCGATGGGTTTAAACTGATGAGGTGAGGTAAGGGAACCTGGAAAAGACAGAACAGCAAATCTTCCCGGGCACAACTTTGGAAAGCCAGGAACTAGAGAACATCATGTATTTTAGCAGCTTTAATTTGAACAAAAACAAATAATCTGCTCAATAGACTGTAATCATGTTTATTTGCTAAACAGACCCAGTAGGACTGGCACTTGGCAGCACGTTATCAGGAGTTAGTTAGTCTGAAAGATTCCTTCTGTATTTAAAGCCATAAGACTCTCTCTTAAAATACTTGATAATTTGGGTTTAGTGTTAATTTCTCTCAATTAGGTCTAATTACTGTTTCTTCGCTGTGCCATATGTAATGTTTGCTTAGCCTGGCAAGGTGATAAATTGCTTTGGTTTAGTATTTTGTCTCAAGGCTATTTGTAAAGGAAAAAAGAGAAAAAAGCCACCCCACTAAGTATCCTTCCAAGGAATTAAGGCTCCATAATAAGGATAACAACATCTTAACAAACCATTAAACAGGAATGTGTCAGCATAGGTATGGTTGACAACACCACTTGTTTTTAAAGATATTGCTGGTTTATAGTTTGCGGTTTTAATATAAAATATATACTTAGAAATAAGCTATTTACTTCAACAAATAAATATGTCTATCATATGATGTCATTTATGATTATCCATCAGAACATCATGGGCAAGGATGAGGATGAAAGCATGCCTAGATGGTGTAGAAATGAATGAAACACATTTGCTCTCTTACTGAGCTTTAGAATCCACTGAGGCACTTATGTACATCAAGTAGACCTCCTGTTGTACTTTAAGAGGGCAGGCTAGATGCTGAAGGAATATGGAGAGGCTGGTGCTAGGGTACAAGGTCTTGAGCTGGGAGGTGAAAGGCAGTTAGGGCCCGAGAAAATCTTGGAGATATCAGATTTGAATGGGTCTTGAAGACTAGATGAGGTTGGTACTCTGACTGTGGTTGGCATATAGTTTGGATTTTACTTCTCTACCTTTTTCTTACTTACTTGTAATTTTCTACAACCTTCCTTTGGAAAATAAGTAGGCTTATATGCATGGTATGAAATTTGGAAAACAATAAAAAGAATCAGGACAAAATAACACAGAGATAGACCAAGTCATCCTTGGTGGAGAATGCTCCTACATACTAAGATCCATGGCTGCTCAAGCTCCTTATAAAAAAAAGGGTAATATTTATGCATATCCTGTGCACACCAGCTGGACATCTTTAGATCATTTATAATCCCTAATTTAAATGTGATGCAAATAGATATTCTGTCATATTGTTTGTGGGAAAATGATAAGAAACAAAGTCTCTGTATGCTCAGTACAGATACTACATAGTGAAATTAACTGCATAAAGGACAAATAGTCATGAGGCAAATAGTGCTTAACCTGGAGACTGAAAGCCTGTGAAGTGACATGAGACACTGGAGGTATGTCTTCGTGCCACTTTATCCCTCTACATTCAGCATAGCTAGAGCTCAGCCCAGAGAAAATTCAAGTTATCTTTCCTGGAACAGTCTGGAATATTCATATTTCAAAACTTTTCAACCCAAGTTGTTGGATCTTTAGAGGTGGGACCTGTGAAGAGAGATGACAAACATTTATATTATTTAACCATCCCAAATACACAGAGAATGTAAAAAGCAAAATATTCACACAATACGTCTATGCATTAGTATCCTGCTCTCATTGAACATTTTTATGTTCTGCTGTAGGAATTCAGTGAAGTCCTGAGCGAATGTGTATTGTTGACACGGCACAGACAGGTCAAGGTCCCCAGTGCCTCAACCCCATGGGGATGACCAAGCCTTCCCTGGGTGAGGCTAAGTGGGAGAGCAAAGCCTTTCTCAAGTCTTAGTACAAATATTAACTGTGTGTACAAAAAAAGTTCATCATCGATTTCTCTCCCTGAGTGTTTAATGTCTGAAAATTGCTACAGTATAGATAGAGACTGGACCTATTGATATGAGCTAAACTTGCCTCCTTGTGCAGTTGTATATAATAAATACTGAGCTTCTGGGATGCTGTGGCCTTTTCTATCCTAGAGCCCAGATAACTTGATCCCAGTTTTTATAAGTGTGTCTGTCATTTCTTCAGTGTCTATCATTTCTTCATTCATTTATTACCCCTAGTCAAGGTTCTGGGAC
This sequence comes from Peromyscus aztecus, assembly GCA_902168405.1. Lineage (NCBI taxonomy): Eukaryota > Metazoa > Chordata > Mammalia > Rodentia > Cricetidae > Peromyscus > Peromyscus aztecus. The sequence continues at coordinate 34,034 of CABHPQ010146413.1, forward strand.
ACAAGCTGTAGAAGGTCATGACATTATTCCTTTCTGTTGTTTAAATATCATCACAATTAATAACATAGACAAAAGTTACATGCATCAGAGATTTCTTTGCCAGGCTTTGAAAATGAAAAGCTTTTGATTCAAGGGGCATGAGAACATTTTAAGATGACCAGTTAGCTTTCCAGAGACATTGTAGTCACCTAAATCCTTGAAGTGTTTTTTAGAGAGCACATTCTTTATGAAAGTTGCTGTGAGAGCCAATGTTTGAATTCATAGACTGGATGTGAGAAGTCTCAGCTTTGTCTGGGTATTGTGAGAATTCTAGAAACCAGGGATTAAAAGTTCAGATAAACAAGGAAAGGAAGACATGGTGGGGTTACTGCAGGGAGGGAATCACATTACAAGAGCATTGTGTAACTTGAGGATGGGGGGGCAAGATTCATCTAGAAGCTGTGCTTATGGGGTAACATGGTTACCACAGAGTGTACGTAACATTATGATGTTTTCTAATGATTTATGTATTCACATTTTCTATGAGACTTTCACTTATTTATTAGCTAAGAATAACAATCATTAGATTTTTTGTTTATTATTTGTGTATGTTATGGACTGGGAGTGACTAGTCATGGTTTGGAGAGAAGTTAAAAGCACTCCAGCCCCCAGGGTTCTGTGACTATGATCACATGCCTGTGGGCTGTGGAGACACCGTGGTGACTACCAGTGGGAGAACCCAGACATGGCAGAAGAGCACATACTTATGAGCAGGTAAGCAGCAAGAGTGTAAAGTGAAGAAAGGGAGAACAACTGGCTCTTGAGTTGTGACTTACTTTAGGAAGTGGGCTTGCAGGAGGCTGTGCATCTATCTAAATGGAATGAAAGAACAGAGTCCTCAAAGGGGAGTGTGTGTACAGGTTCAATGCTCTAATAACTTTGGTCTGAAAATTGAGTATTTAGATGCCAGGAAAGACAAGAAGAGGCGTTAACAATAGAAGATGAATGTAAGAAAATGATGGAAGATAGAATGATCAGAGGCATGTTCCATCTGGGTGTGAAACTCCCATTTTTTTTTAAAGAATCTGAATCCTTTCTTTCCATTCTTTAGTGCACAGCTTGCACATGAGCAAGCATTAACCTCAAGTTCGTAAGAAGGTTGTTGGAAGATTTGGGGTGCCGGCAGGTTTTATGGACTCAGAGATCAACAGAATCTCTATGCAGTGATCTTATAATCTGGGAGCCTGAGAGCATCATAGCAAAAGAGCTTGAAGAGATGTTAAGGCAGTAAACTTAGCAGAAGTGCAGAAGCAATGGGGACAGGTGCAAAGTTCCAAGCAAAACAGTCTTTACAGCAGCTATTAATGTTAGAAGGTTACTTTATGCCCCAAATGCTACTTGGGGCTGGAATTAATGCTTATACCCATTATTCAAAGTGTCTCTGCTCTCTATAGTTCTCTAGCAGAGATTGCTGAGTGTAAACTTCAGATTTTACTGAGCTGAAAGAGATGCCATAGCTTTGGAGTTTGAGTTAGAATGTATGGTTTCAAGAAGGCTTCTTTTTCCTTCTTCCTCGCTCTTCCTCCTTCTCTAGGATATTAATTAAGTACTTCAAAAATTAATTAATTTTACACAGTCTTGGCCATGTAATCCTGGCTAGCCTTGAACTCATAAACCTCCTGCCTCAGCCTCTCATGTGCTGAGACTATAGGGATTAGTCACCACACCAAAATTTTTAGTTATACTTTTTAATTAAATATCTTTGAGACAGGATTTCACCATGTAGGCCAAACCAGCCTTGAACTCGTGATGCTCCTGAATCGGCATCCTGTGTGTTGGCATTAAAGACATTCAGTAGCATGCAAGGCTCGGGATATTTATTTTTGATGTATGCATATGAACAGGTGTGTGTGTGTGTGTGTGTGTGTGTGTGTGTGTGTGTGTGCTTGTTCATGTGTGCCTGTGCATATGCACAAAGGAATCATCGTCTTTATATTTAAATACTTGCAAAGCCATTCATGGTGGAGAAAATGGCAGTTTTTTATCAATATTCCTTTAGGACTTTTTAGTTACTATGGAGAAACTTTGCCAAAATATTTCATACACAGAAAGGAACCATCTAGCTAACAATGAACTTCAAGATCAGACAAACGTTAGTCAGGACTCCTGACATGAGTGGTCTAATCACTGGGTTTGAAGGACATTTGAGCTGTAATGGGCACAGTGACAGAACAGTGTTTAAGGTTCCAGTACAGAGTCAGATAAGCTTTGTTTGTCATCAGCAAAAGCCTTGTCTAATGGAGCTAAAATGCCACTGGAAAGTATCATTTTGTAGAAATTGGAAATGGGATGAAAAAAATGGTATTAAGCAAGAGTAGTCTATCATGCACATTAAAATGTATGAATGTTAAATATATTTATATAGCAGTAACTGAGTTTGAATTACTACTTAATCAAACTATTGTGGCCAGCGAAAAGCAATAAAAAGTAAATTGCTTGATGATACTTAATGAGACATGCTTATGGATCACCTAGACCTCAATTCATAACTATCAAGATATTACAATAATCAATTACTGTTTATAGTCTTTATCTTATACTGGGAGAGTTTTCCTATTGCTTGTCAAATTTTTTAAATGTTCTAGAATTATTCTGCCATTTGTCTGAATCCAGAGTCTTCTTGGCAGTGGAATGAATTCTTATACAGACAGCAGTGTTCTAGTTATTTTAAGGTAAACCAGTGAGTAATTCGAGTTGAAATGTCAGCAGAAAACTACAGCTTGATGTTATTCACTCCTGATTGTCAAGGTTGGCTGTGGGTGAGTTGAGGTGTGCGATCCTTTGAGATGTTAGGTTACACCATTAGTGTTCAACTCACTACATACTGAGGGGTCGATAGAGACACAACTAAAGATAGCATATTCTAAATGGAGGCCAATGTATATGGAATTCCCCTGGACATGCACAGACAAGTGTTTTTGATTTGAGTAGTGAATATTGTCACCCCATAGCTTTGCTGTGGGCTTAAAGGCTCATGGATTGCCTGATGTCCCTAGATGTCTAAACATAACTGAAGTAGTATTTTTATCACGGACAGACCATGCCTCTTTAGAGATCTTCACTTGAGCTTAACATTTGGACTTCCTGACATTAAGCATCACAAGTTTTTTTACTTTTTTTCCATGATGTGCCAATTCCATGAGAATTTTGTATGCATGTCACTTTCGGAAACTACTAGTTTTCTGGCATATTAGATAACAGAAGTACAAACTCCCTATGCCATTTCATTAGCAGCAAGCCAAAAATGAAGCAGGCTGTGCCTCTTCCAGTTCTACATTAGAGTGATTTTTCACCAAATTTCCAGGTGGGAACAACAGAGATACTGTTTAAAGTGTGTGAAACCCGTGCTTGAAGACATATAGATGATGCATTCTAATCATTCCAGATAAAATAGGTTATTATTTTAGAGAGCTGCCAAGGACTACAGGGCAGAAGAAAGGAAGACAGCTTGCCCCATCTCTTCAATGTTATAGCCTGTGGCTAGCAGCTCAAAAGGTGCCATGCTTTATTATCGTGTAAAGCAGGGGGAAGTGCAGAGCCCCACGTAGGAAAAACAAAACAGAACAAAACAACAACAAAAACCAACTTAGCAACTACCCAGATGACTGAAGCCATTAAAAGTGAGAAAAAAATGTATTTGTCAAAGCTTGTAGGATACAATTAGAGAACAAGTTAGAAGGGGACAGGAAAGATGATCTTCACTGTGGTTAAGATCGCATGCTGGACCCCACTTTGAGAATAACATCCATATTGAGTGGCTCACAGCCATTTGTAACTCCAGCACTAATGGGTCTGATACCTTCTTCTGGCCTTCAAGGTCACCTGCACACATGTGACATATATGGAGACATAGACACACAGACATATACATAAATGAAAATAAACCTTAAACACAGAACAGATTAGAAAATGGTGGATAATCTCAAATGCTCAAGGTAACAAGAAAGGTTGAAAACAATGATCTAAATATCTATTTAGAAAGAAACAAAAAACCCCTAAATGATTGAACTTAACACATATAAAATAAAGCAGTAAAGATAAACAGATATTAATGAAGTATGAAATAAAGATTATTGGGGCTATCAACAAAGTCAAAGGTTATTGTTTTCAAAAGCTTAACAACATTGATATTACTACGTATCTGTCAAAACTGAATGGGGAAAATACCCACAAACTAATATAAGATGGACAGTAAAGGACGTGAGTGCCTATACCAAACTTCGCGCTCCTATGAGTGATGTAGAAAGCAATACACGAGATCATAACACATTTGAAACTTTAGATAGCACAAGAATATGGTCTGCTTTGTAGTTAAAATTTTAATTCACAATGAAAAACCTTTGCATGAGGAAAATAACAGGAAAATTGGCTTCATTCATAAATTATATAGATGTTAAAGGAAAGCATAACTATAGTATTTCACAAATATTCCACAGAATAGAAATATTTTACATCTACTCCAACTTATTTGATGAGAAAAGCAATGTTGTTTAAGGCAGTTAGCCAGCATTTAACATGACATTAAAGGAAAATAGAATAACAGGCTAATTTTATCTATGCTAAAAATCTGTGCATAAATTACAATAGACTAGCAAGCAAAATTTAGTATTATACAAAGGGTAACGAATAACAATTAAGTTGCATTTTTTTCTCATAATACAAGTTTGGTTTAATGTTCATAAATTAATCAGACATCTGGTGGTCAGCCTCTGAGGTGCCATGCTGCTGATTGCCCTATGAGGTCAGGACACTTGCCAAAATTTTATCCCCAATACCACAGATCACCCTTTGAGGACAGGCAGTGCATTGACCTTCAGATCCCGACACAAATTGCCTTCGAAGGTCAGCTTGTGTGGTTAGACATTGGCTCCCATCACATGTCACCCTGTGAGGCTGAGGAAGTGCACTGTGACTTTAGACCACACTGCTGGTCACCTTTTAAGATGAGGAAGTACAATGAAACTTCAGTGTTTACCTTCGAAGGTCAGGGAGTAGGCTGAGCCTAGTTCTCATCCCTTTTGTAGCTATTTTTTATTCTTTTCTTTTCTTTTAATTTTTTTTTTTTTGAGACAGGGCTTCTCTGTAGCTTTGGAGTCTCTGCCTCCTGAATGCTGGGATTAAAGGCATGTGCCACCACCACCTGGCAGCAGAGTTCACCTAGCTATTCTTTATTTATATGATGTCCAAAGTGAACACATCAGGCAGCTCTCATAGTTGAGCCTACTCTAATTCTGTACCCCCTTTTCCCTTTCCTGGGAAAAAGTCTTCTCTGATTCAAAGGACTTCTGTAATTCGATATCTAGAAACATGAGACTATACTTTCAATCAAAACTCCCACATATCCCTTCCATCTTTGCTTTTCTTTTTTTTTTCAGTTTTTTGCTTCTATTATTTCCCTTTCTAGATCGATCTCCTTCCCTACTTCTTATTTAGCAGCCTAATATTAATTCCCAATTAAAGTGTGGTTTAGTTCTTACATTTCTTTTTTTTTTCTTTTCTGATAATAGATCAGCACACCATGCAGGAGTCCCTTTGCTCACTAAAACAATCAGTTCTTTCTTTTTTTTCCATTTTTCTTTATTAAGAAAATTTCTACTCACTCCACATTCTATCCACAGACCCCCCCTACTCTCTCCTCCCACCTCCAGCCCTCTTTCCCAAGCCATCCCACATCCCCACATCCCCCAAATCGAGGTCTCCCATGGGGAATCGGCAAAGCCCAGCACACTGAGCCTAGGCAGGTCCAAGCCCCTTCCTGCTGCACCACAGGCACCAGATTCCAGAATCCTACCCATAGACCAGGGACAGATCCCAATCTCCCTACCTGGATGCCCCCCAAACAGTTTGAGACAAACAACCATCTTCTGTATCCAGTAAAAATGGCAATCTTACCAAAAGCAATATACAGATTCAATGCAATCCCCATCAAAATCCCAATACAATTCTTCACAGACTTGGAAAAACAATACTTAACTTTATATGGAAAAACAAAAAACCTAGGATAGATAAAAGAATCCTGTATAATAAAGCAACATCTGGAGGCATCATGATCCCTGACCTCAAGCTCTACTATAGAGCTATAGTAATAAAAACAGCTTGGTACTGGCATAAAAATCAACATGTGGACCAATGGAATCGAATTGAAGACCCTGACATTAATCCACACACACCTATGAACATCTGATTTTCGACAAAGAAGCCAAAACTGTACCATGGAAAAAAGAAAGCATCTTCAACAAATGGTGCTGGCATAACTGGATGTCAATATGCAGAAGATTGCTAATAGATCCATATCTGTTGCCATGCCCAAAGCTCAAGTCCAAGTGGATCAAAGACCTCAACATAAATCCAGTTACACTGACCTTGATAGAAGAGAAAGTAGGAAGTAGTCTGGAACACATTGGCACAGGAGATCACTTCCTAAATATAACACCAGTAGCACAGACACTGAGAGCGACAATTAATAAATGGGACCTCCTGAAACTGAGAAGCTTTTGTAGCACAAAGGACACGGTCAATAAGATCAGCCTACAGAATGGGAAAAGATCTTCACCAACCCCACATCTGACAGAGGACTGATCTCCAAAATATATAAAGAACAACTGGTTCTTAGAGTGACTTCATTGTCATCAACAGCTACTCTGTTTTCAGGTTGGATTTACTGTTAGAAAGTGAATGTTTCTGCACACAGTAACTCAGTGACTTCTCTCAATTTGAGGATTTGGGGGGAACTGCTGAACAGGACAGATTGTCCTGAACACCAGTCTGAAAGAGGAAAATGTTGCCTCAACTCCAGTGCAACCTAGTCTCTCCTGAACACTGAAAACACTTCCCTGAAAGAAAAAGATGGTTTGAATTTACAACAATAAATAAATGCAACCAATAATCTAGCCTGAGAAGGGAAGGTTCCACCACAAAATTACAAGTGATATGAACAGCCAAGGCAGCAGGTCTCCACCAAAGATTACCAATCCTGTAGTAATAGCAAATGAGAGCTACTGTAATGAAACTCCAGGCAGAGAAATTAAAGGAACAATTGTAAATATGGTCAAAGAAGTAAAACAAAAAGAATGACAATCTGAATGAATTCCAAGAAAACACAAACAGCTGAATGAAATAAGAAAGTCAATTGAGGGCATGAAAGTAGAATTCTATAAATAGAAACACTGAGTAAAACCCAAATGAAGCAATGATGGAAATGGAAAAGTCCATAAACCAAATAAAATATTCAGTGAAAAATATTCACCAATGGAATGGAGGATTCACCAATACAATGCATATGAATGATGCACTATCAGGCCTTGAAGACCAGGTAGAAGGATTGAATCATTTAGTTTAGATCAATGGTATATTTTAAAAATGTACAAATGGAACATGCAAAATACTTGAGACATGACAAAAGACAAAACAAATTATGGGTATAAAAGGAGAAGGATTTCATGCCCCAAACAGAAAATATTTTAATTAAACCATAGAAACAAATGTCTCAAAGCTAGGAAAGAATTGCCTATACAAATTCAAAAGACACACAGGACACCAAGTGGACAAGACCAGAAAAGAAACTCCCCAAGTCCTATTGTAATTAAATCACATAATTTTATCACACAGTTAAAAAAAAAAAAAAGAAAAAAGTGTTGAAAGCTTCAAGAAGGAATAACAAGTCACATAAAGAAACAGGTCCACCTGAATGACAAGTCACATACAGAAGCAGGTCCATCTGAGTAACAGCCACATTTTCAAATAGAAAGGTTAAAAGCCAGAGAGGGTTTGGAAATATTTATTTCAATTTTTGAAAGATAACAACTGCCAAACCATAATAAAAAGGAGATAAAGACATCTAAGAGTCTATAGGGGAGTAAACAATACTAATATAATGTTTAGCAAAAGAGGACTGAGAAACAAAAAGAAGACTACAGTATATTTTAAATGACAGAAATTAATATACACTGTTCAAAAGTAACTCTGAATTATAATGATCTTAATTCCCATTAAAGAAAGGTATCACCTTAGGGTAAAAAAGTAGAAAGAGATATTCCAAGCAAATGAGAGCAGGAAATAATTATTCATCACTGCTTTAACATCTGAAAAAAGAGACTTGGAGCCAAATCTAGTCAGAAGAGATAGGTAGGTTCATTTCATGTGATCAAAGAAACAGTTCATCAAAATGACATTACAATTCTAAACATATGTATACCAAACATCGCTGCACTCAATTTCACAAAACAAATGTGCCTACATACAAAATCACAGGTTAAACCAAACACAATAATAGTGGTAAAGTTCAGTGCCTGACTGACTGACTGATAAGAAGTCAACTGGATCAAAATAGAGAAATACTGGGTTAAATGGCATAGTAAATGAAATGGACATAATAGACACCAGCAGAACATTCCACTCAGAAACTAAGGGATACACATTCTTCTCAGCAATCTATGGAACTTTCTCCAAAATTGAGCTCACATTAGTATACCAAGAAAATCATAACAAATTTAGGGAACTTTAAATAACACACTATATTTTATTGGACCACAATGGAATAAAACTGGATATCGATAGCAGTAGAAGCTAGAAGCTACAGAAAACACATACACTCAAGAAGATTAAACAACACATTATTGAATGATGAACAAGTCATTGAAGAAATAGAAAAAGAAAAACTTCCATAACTGAATAAAAACTGAAAACACAATATACCAAATTATTTGGGATGTCATAAAAGCATTACTAAGAAAAAAATTTGTAGTTCTAAGTGCCTACATTAAAAAAATACATAGCTCAAATAAAAAATTTACTGACACACATAAAAGCATTCAGAAAAGAACAAAAAACTAAACCCCAAAGCAGACTACATGGAGGAATAATTAAGAAAAGGCCATAAATCACTGAAATAGAAATGATAAACATACTGCAATGAATCAATGAAATGAAGAGTTTATTGTTCGAAAAAATAAAACAAAATTGACAAAGCCATGGCCAAATTAACTAAAAGAAAGCAAGAGAAGACTAAAAATAATAACAAATGGTGCTAGTCTAACTGGATGGTCAGCACGTAGAAGAATGCAAATAGATCCTTATCTATCACCCTGCATAAAACTGATGTCCAAGTGGATCAAAGACCTCAACATAAAACCAGATACACTGAACCTGATTGAAGAGAAAGTGGAAAATAGCCTTGAATACACTGGCACAGGAGACAAATTCATGAGCAGAACATCAATCACACAGGCAATAAGATCGACAATTAATAAATGGGACCTCATGAAACTGAAAAGCATCTGTAAGGCAAGGGACACTGTCAGTAAAACAAAATAAAGCCTACAGAATGGGAAAAGATCTTTACTAACCCCACATCTGATGGAGGGCTGATCTCCAAAATATATAAAGAACTCAAGAAACTAGATATCAAAAACAAACTAACAAGCAAACAATCCAATTAAAAAATGAGGTACAGATCTAAATAGAGATTTCTCAACAGAGGAATCTCAAATGGCCAAGAAACACTAAGATGTTCAACGTCCTTAGCCATCAGGGAAATGCAAATCAAAACAACTCTGTGATTCCACCTTACACCTGTCAGAATGGCTAAAATCAAAAACACAAGTGACAGCTCATGCTGGCAAGGATGTGTAGCAAGGGGAATACTCCTCTATTGCTGGTGAGAGTGCAAACTTGTACAGCCACTTTGGGAATCAATATTGTAGTTTCTCAGAAAGTTGGGAATCAATCTACCTTAAGACCCAGCTATACCACTCCTGGGCATACACCCAAAGGATGCTCCAGCATACCAAAAAGATCTTCTCAACTATGTTTACAGCAGCTTTATTTGTAATAGGTAGGAACTAGAAACAACCTAGATGTCCTTCAATCAATAATGGATAAAGAAAATGTGGTACATTTACACAATAGAGTATTACTCAGCTCTTAAAAACAATGACATCAGGAAATTTGCAGGCAAATTAATGGAATTAGAAAAGATCATCCTGAGTGAGGTAACCCAGACCAAGAAAGACAAACATGGTATGTACTAACTTATAGGTGGATATTAGTCATAAACTAAAGGATAACCATGCTACAATCTACAGACAAATAAGCTAAGTAATAAGGAGGTTTTTTGATGGGGGAGGCACATGAATTTCACTGTGAAAGGGAAATAGAATAGACATCACAGGTGGACAGGCAGGGGTGGGCATGGGAACGGGAGGGATCAGATGGGGGAAGGATGGAGGGAGAGAGTACTGGGGTAGACAGCTGGAATCAGGAGTTTCTCTGGGATGAGCAAGAACCCTAGTGCAATGGAAATTCTCAGGAATCTATGAGGGTGATCCTAGCTAACACTCCTAGCAATGAGGAATAAGGAGCCTGAATCAGCCATTTCCCATAACCAGTCAAGACTTCCAGTGGAAGGATTGGGACCCCAATCCAGCTACATAACCTTTGTCCTAAAATTTGCCCTGCCTACAAGAAATGCTGGGGTAAAGGTGACACAGAAATTATGGGAATGGCCAAACAATGACTAGTCCAACTTGAAACCCATACTATGAGAGGAAGCTCACCCTTGACACTGCCTGGAGGGCCAGGACCCAGAGGCTGGACAGCTCAAAGACCTAGGATAGAACCACATATGACTGAAAAAAAAAGTCAGTGAAATGATTCCTAATGAAATTCTACTGAACTCATAGATTGTTGCTTAGCCCAATTGTCATCAGAGATGTTTTATCCAGGAACGGATGGAAACAAATGCAGAGATTCACAGTCAAACCTTAGGCAGAGCTCTGGGAATCCTGTGGGAAAGGGGGAGGAAGGATTGTGAGAGTTAGAGGGGTCCAGGATATCATAAGAAAACCATAGAATCTACTAAGATGGGCTCATAGGAGCTCATAGAGACTGAATCAACAACCAGAGAGCTTGCATGGGACTGACCTAGGCACTCTGCATATATGTTACATTTGTATACCTTGGTCTTCTTGTGGGACTCCTAACAGTAGGAAAGGGGATGTCTCTGGCTCTGTTATCTGCTTTGGAGACCCTTTCCTCCTACTAGGCTGCCTTGTCCAGCCTCAATAGGAGAAGAGGTGCCTAGTCTTACTGCAGCTTGATATGCCATGGTAGGCTGATATACATGGGAGGCCTGCCCTTTTAGGAAGAGGAAGAAAGGTTAGTGGATGGGGGGGGGATGAAGGAGAGTTGAGGAGAGAGACTGGGAGGAGAGGAGGGAAGGAGGGGAAACTGTGATAATGCTGGGAAAAATTATTATGATTAATTAATTAAAAATTGAAAATTTCAGAAATGTAAAAGAAAAATAACTTCAGATAAATATGATCAAAGATAAATTAATATGAGATAAGTAATTGAAACTAATTTATAATAAACAAAAATATACAGCAGTGCTAAGTATTATGGATTCAATGGAGAATCCTTCCAAATATTAAAAAAACTAGTACTAATCCTTCTTAAATTATTGTGTTAATTAGAGAAGGAAGGACATTTCCAACTTCTTTATGAAGCCAGTATCATCCCGATACCCAAGTCAGATAAATATGCAACACACATACAAAATCATAGACCAGGGTCATAGATACACATATAAAAATTTTCAATAAAATACTTAAAAACCAAATGCATGAATGTGTCAAAAATAATGTATAATGGCAAAGTTGGCTTCATTCCAGAGATGCAGGGATGGTTCAACATACCTGATTTAGTAAATGTAATTCATCACATAAATAAACTCAAGGACAAAAAAATTTTCACATGATGATCTTAGTCCACACAGAAATAAGTTTTGACAAAAATCCAATACTACTTTATGATGAAAGCCCTAGGGAGACTAAGGATGGAGGGAGCCTATCTCAACATAACAAAGTATGTATATGACAAACATATAGCCAATATAATATAAATAGTGAAAAACTTGAGAAAATGTTTCTCAACTTTCCTAGTGCTACAATCCTTTAATACAGTTCTTCATGTTGTGCTAACCCCCAACCATAAAATTATTTCCTTGCTACTTCATAACTGTAATTTTGCTACTGTTATGAATTATAGTGTAGATACATGACATGTGACCTGAAGGGGCCACAATCCACAGATTGAGAACCACTGGCTTAGAGCATACCCAGGAAGATCAGAACAAGACTCAGATGTCCACTTTCTCCATCTTTTCAAAACAGTACTTGTAATCTTAGAGCAAGAAGATAAAAGGGGGAAGTAAAAAAAGATACAAATAAGAAAGGAGGAAGTCAAAGCATCCCTATTTGTATGTGATATAATTCTGTAAATTAAATCCCCCTCCCTAACTCCACTGGAAAACTCCTAAAGCCCATAGAAGTCCCAGATATAAATCTAGATAGTAACTGCTACTTAAATGTTGAGAAATATGCCAAAAACACACACCTAAAAAGGACATCCTCCTTAATAAGTGGTGCAGGGAAAAATGGCTGTCAACTGTAGGAGAGTAGAACTAGATCCACGTCTCTTCCTCTGTACGAAAATAATCACCAACTGCATCAAAGACCTCAACAACATAAGAACTGGAACTCAGAAGCTGCTTCATGAAAATCTCAGGAGTACCTACCTGTCAAGGTATAGGAATAGGTCAAGCTTTTCTGAATAGGATCCTGAGCATTTAAGGGAGAGTACCAAATGGAAAATGGGATCACAAAAGTTAAAAAGATTTTGTGTAGCAAAGGAAACTGTAAGAGCTTCCAGAATGAAAGAAACTCTTTGCTAACTGTATATCTGACACAGGATTAGTATCTAGAACAATTTTTTATATAAAAAATATCTCACTGAAATCAAAGAAAGAAACAACCCAGGACTGGCAAGATGGCTCAGTGGTTAAGAGCACTGGCTGCTATTACAGAGGACCCAGATTTGATTCCCAGCACCCACACATTGACACACAACTATCTATAACTCCAGTTCCAGGGATCCAACACCTTTCTGGGCTCTGCTGTCATTGCACACACATGATGTACAGACGTACAAAGAGACAAAACACTCACATACATAAAAAATAAAATAACAAATCTAAAATTGTTAAAAAATAAAACAAACAGCCCAATTAAAAATGACCTATGGAGCTGAACAAAGAGTTCTCAAAAGAAAACTTACAAATGGCTAGAAAATATTTTACAAATTATTCGATATCCTTGGCCACCATGGAAATGCAAGTTTAAATGTTGTTGAGATTCTGTCTCATCTAAGTCAGAAAGGCTTTTTATCAAAAACAAACTACAGTTGCTGGTAAGGGTGTGGGCAAAGGGGAACCCTTCTTCTCTGTTGGTGGGAATACACAGTGGTACAGCCTGTGGAAATCAGTGTGGAGGTTTCTCAGAAATCTGGAAAAGATCAGCCTTTGGCCCACCTGTTCAATTTCTAGGCACAGACCAAGGACTACATTCTACAACAGAGATGCTTGCACATCTGCAGATTCATTCTTTGCAGCTGTGTTCACCATAGTAAAGAAACAGATCAAGACTAGATGTCCATCAAGTGAGGGATAGATGATGAATATACATATATACAATATAATTGTATTCAGAGTAAGAGAAAATGAAATCATAAAATTTGTAAGAAATTGAATGAAATAGAGTAAAACTTATACCAAGTAAGGTAATCAGGCCCAGATAGACAGATGCCACATTTTTCTCTCATTTGAGGATACTAACATTGAATTCTCAGACTATTGTGTTTAACTTGGAATGCCTGTAGTGAGAAGGGAGCTAGAAAGGGGGCATTAGAAGCAGGAAAGGAGCTAAAGGTGGTCTGTTGGGAGAGGCCTTAGCAGAGAGGATGTAACAGAATACATGAGATATAAAACAGTGGGGAGGAACACTGAGGGTGGAGAGATTTAGTTGTGGATAGATGTTGGGGTATAGGGAAAGTAGGGGTTGTGGGGATGGCTTAAAAACAGACTAAGGTTGTATGGGAAAGCCCTATGGAAACCTATTGTTTTCTACGTTTATTAAAAATGTAATTACAATGTTTGAATAGAGACACCCTGCAGGGTGGATAATGCCCTTCCCAGGAGCCAAAGTTATTAAAAGATCATCCCAGTATTAGCTGTGGAATACTACTTCTGAGTTGTTGGTTAGGGAGGCCCCCTGACACTCCCAACATTACAGGCCGTTGCAGCTGCCCTTCATTACCCACCAGTTCCAGATGGTGTGATCCTGCCGCTCCAGTGCCAGAGCATAGCCCACCAAAGAGATTTTACCTCACAAAGTTCCCACCCCCTCCCAGCAGGGCCACCCAACAAACCAGACTTTTACATACAGGCCTCTAGAGATTACTCACAACCCGTTTCAGAACACAGATCCACTGTCATACTCTAGGCTATGAGCAAGAGACACACATGCAATCACTTAATCTCACGTGTGACCCTTGGCATGGAGACTTCATTTTGGGGGCCCCCACTTATTTCATAACTTTGTATGGAAGCTATTGAGAAGTTCCACAGAATCTTCTGGTTCATGTCTTGACAATGCCAGGCCTGAAATATATAGGTCAGCTTCCTGTCTGTCAGTTTAATTTGTACAGAAACCAGTGCACATGGGGAACCAGTTCCCCCTCTCAGTGCGCACATATTTCCTGCCTCTGTGACTACTCTGTTATCCAAGCTGATTTATTCAAGTACCAAGGCGATAATATTCTTGAATTGGTACAAATATTGAATTAAAAGAATCAATCAAATGTATTCATGGGGAAACTTGAGTTAGAACAAGCAATTGATAGAGCTTTCAAGGTCTCTGTGGTATTAGACGTTTCATATACATATTTCATGGGGAAGAAGTATTACAAAGCTTAGAATGCATTTGGTGAGGAGGGAACATTTTCCTAACACACTTTCCCAAAGCTCTTTTGTTTAAGGGGCTACAAAATCCCAGGCTTTCCTGTGCAGACTAGGAATAGAGAAGTCACACTAAAACCAGCCCCAATGACTGTGTTGACACTTATACCTAGGGCACTTTTATTTAAACCACAGCCTAATTAGATATTAGGTTTCTTTAATAGGCTCTATCAAATTTTATTTTGTATATGCATCTTTAAATAATTGCCTTTTTACCACAGCATTGGAGAAACACAAGTTTGGAATCCCCCAGATAGCTCCTGTCTTACAGTCTTGTCTCAGATACTGACTTTTGCTAAGTATTTTTCTTCCTTATTTTAAGAAGAAAAGGCATTGGCAATGGTTAGTACTGTACAGACATGCAGGGGGAAGGTGACCTAATAATGTTTATTCACATGTATGTACATGCTTTTCTCTATTTTAATCTTTTTGCTTTTCCTCTTTGTAGATTCTCAAAGCAGTCTGATCAAAGCTT
>CABHPQ010146414.1:0-26427 GCA_902168405.1 Peromyscus aztecus
CTGAAATTAAACAAAGTCATTTCCTAGAAAAGAGCACTCATCTCAGTTTAGAAGGAAGAGGAAAAACTATAAACTTTAATTTTCCCAGTGTCCTCAGTCATAGAATTTCAGCTATTCCTTATTGACAGCTGTGGCAAGAGGGAGATAAAATCTTCCAGAAATAGATCTTTTGGGGGGCTCCTTTGCATTTTTGCAGGACCACTTTCCTTCAACACTACAAACTTCTCTTGATTTCATTTCCACATTGCTCATTGTTTGGAATTCAAATATTTAGAGTTTGGCAGCTAAGCCTGATCCCTTTGATACAATCTTCTCAAATTTATTCACATTGATCTCCTAGGAGCTGCATCAAATGTCTTTTGGGATGGGAACTAGATTTTAAAAATAGCCATTGATAAAGAAATAATGTTTCCTATTTCCCAGTAGTTAGCAAGCGCCTTTCTTTTAACATACTGGATTTTAATGTGCCAAGGACACAAAAGGCATGGTGATGCATGCCTGTAAACCCACCACACAGAAGCTTGAGACAGAGGGGCTCCAAGTGTGAGGTTAGCTTGGGACACATAGCAGGATCTTGTCTAAAAGAACAACAACAAAGAGACAAGAAAAGCAAATAACAGCAGTATTTCTATTTTCTAACTCCTTTTCTAAATTCTTCACTTCTAGACACAGGGAGAGGCTGGAGTTGCTAAAAGGCAGGAGGTCCTGGCTTTAAGAAGCAAAAGTTGATTGACAGAGACCCGCTACTGACCAAGGTGTAGAGAATAAGAGACCGCAGAGTGCTCAACATTAAAAGGAACATACATACCACGCCCCACTCTCAAGGCTTGACAATCATTGGGGAAGGGGGGCCAGAAGAGTTTAGTAGCCAGAGGTAGTTGATGACCACAAGGAAACATTATCTTCTGGACAGCACAGGACTGTTGCACACATGAATTCACAGCAGTTGCAACCTGTCTAAGCCCAAGCTAGACCAAATCCCATGTATGAGACCTGTGTAAGCCCAAGCTAGACCAAATCCCATGCATGAGACCTTTGTAAGCCCAAGCAAGACCAAATCCCATGCATGAGACCTGTGTAAGCCCAAGCTAGACCAAATTCCATGCATGAGACCTGTATAAGCCCAAGCTAGACCAAATCCCATGCTGACCTGTATAGGCCCAAGCTAGACCAAATGCCATACATGAGACCTGTGTAAGGTCAAGTTAGAGAGGAGTTGGGCACACAATCTCTCTACCCCTAGCCATGGGGCTATAGGGAATTGTTAGCTGCCAGGAGAGGGAGGGTCAGTTTTCTTTAAGAGAGTAGCCCTTGGTAAGTCAACCACATTCCAGTGGAAGGCCACATATCCAAGAATATTTTGGCAGCATAAATTAGTCTTTTGAAGGAAAAAAAGACAGAAAGTTGGGTGGGGTAGGGAAGAAGGGATGAGTGTGGACCTGGGAAGAATGGGCAGGGTGAACTTGGCCAAGTAATGCAGGCAAATGATGGAATAGACTGAGCAATAAGCTTCCTCATCTATCTAGTTGCTCTCATCCGGGCATATGTAGTAAAGCTGCCATGGGTGGCTCTCAGTGTCACCCATGGCTGCTTCATCAGGTAAAGAAGAGAAATGCAGTGCCCAGAGTGTTCATGTGTGGTAGAAACAAAATCCAATTCTGCATTAAAACTCTTTTTCTTTGGGTTCTGGTATCTGTTCTGTCAATTACTAGTTGAAAGACATAATACAATAGCAATTACTATTTCAAATATTAGAGTTAGATAGTCATCAGTTTAAATTTATCCCACAAATTAAAAACTCTATGACCTTGAACAAATTTATTCAACTTTTCTGGACTATCTAGCATGAGGATATTAATGTAAGGTTGTCAGAGGGTCAAAATTCACATATTATCTGACAGGTAATTTGTGTGACACTAGGAAAAGTTATTATTTTTTTTTTTAATTTTAAATTTTCCTTACCAAAAAGTCAGAGTGATTTTGATAATATTTTATAGACTTTTGATTTCTTAAGAAATCTTGGGGCTGTCTGTTTTTTCTAGAAGCTATGATTCCAGCATGTGATAGGGAGAGTTGTGTTCTTTTGTTAAAGCCAAAATGAATATTTCAACTAGTGCAGTCAGCCAGTAATTTGTTTACTTGAGTGCATAGATCTGGGTAACTTACTAACTTTTGACACTTGGCAATTTCTTTAGTTTCTGAGTTTCAACTTTAGAATAGAGGTTTAAATACAGAGCTGTTGAGAGTAGATGAAGTCACATTTAGAAAGAACTCATGACTGTGCCTGATGTGTATCATGCCTAATATATGGTAATATGATTCCCATTTTGCACACTAAACATTGACATGATTTTGACACATTAGGCAGAAGAAAATATGTAGCCCAATGGGTTCATTGGGTTGATAATAGTTTAAGGGACCCAAATTCCCAAATCTTTTGTTTTCTCATTTTGTTCTGAGGTTACTGAGATACTTACTCCAGGAAATAAAGGATATATCATGCTATAAAGGCATGCACTTTCATTAGTTGGGCCTGACATAGAGAGAGAAAGCTGAGCTCTACCACTTGGGGGGTTCTGCCTTCCCTAGGCTGGTCTGACTGGCCTAGAACCCAGGCAAACAGAAGTCTTACTCTATGTGACTTGAACCATTGTATGCATGCAAGTCTAGGAACATATACTTTATTGGGATGTAGCCATAGGATAAGGTGTAGGGAGCATGTTTGTTCTGGTTGTGTATGTGCACAGGTGTGACCATGTGTGTGTGCTTGTGGAGGTCAAAGGACAACCTTGGGTTTTCTTCTTCAGGTGCCACCGGTTTTTGAGAAATGGTCAGTGAGCCCAGGGGATCACCTGTCTCCACTGTCCCAGTCCTGGGATCACAAGCATGCCATCACACCTGTCCTTGTTGGGCTCTAGAGATTAAACTTGGGTCTTTGTGCTCACAAGGCAGACACTTCACCAGCTAAGCCATGTTGGCAGCCCCATGTTCAATCTTAATTGGTTCATTTAAACTCTTGTCTCCATTGCTAGAGTCTGAGTAGTTTCCCTGTGTAGGAACTAGCTATGGAGGACTATGGAGGAAAAGCCCTGCTAACATGGGAACCTCAACTTGGCCTGCTCATTAGAGGAGCCATAAAACATGGGCACCAAAGACCAACTTTAGACCAACCAGAACCCATCTAAGCATTCTAAAAAGCTTCCAAGGAGCTCGTAAAGTGTGGCCAGGATTGAGAGCCACTGTCCTAAAAGCTAATATTATTGTTATTAAAAAAATGAAAAACTATAGCCAGACAAAAATCAAACAAACTCATTAATTTTACTACTCCAAAAATGATTGTAGCATCATGTTTTTTTATATATCTCTATGTTCATTTCTATTTCAACTTCAGTGATATTTAAAACAATATGAGAAATTAACTTCTGTAAGCTAATAAATGATACATCACCCCCACCCACTGCAGGCCCAGTTGCCTGTCAGCAGGCAAGACTCCTGCAGGCAGACTGGCTACTACCTCCCCTATCAGACCCTGTAATCTACAAGCCCCACTCTATCCCCCAAACACACCCATTGCCCTAGACCACAGCTGCTTCCTGAGAAACAGACTCTGCTAGCTCCGATTGGGCCAAGAGGTGAGTGATTGTTCTTCCAGTTGGTCACCCCAGCCTCTAGGCCTTAGGTCCAGGGGCACAATCTATGCCCCCATGCCCCCAACCATTGCAGTCCCATTTGCAGGCCATCAGGCAAGACTCCTGTGGGTGGACCTTCCCACCACCACTCCACATTGGACCCTGCAATCTACAAGTCCCACTCTGCCCCCCAACCCCAGCTCCAGAGACCTCAACAGCTCCCTGAGATACAGACACCATTTGCACTGATTGGAGGAAGAGATGGGTAGACACCAGTGCAGGAATACATTCAACAACACAAAAAGCAATATGGCACCACCAGAACCCCGTGGTTCTATTACAGCAAGATCTGAACATCTCAACGTAGAAGAAACAGAAGAAAACAACCTTAAAAATGACTTTATGAAGATGATAGAGGCCTTTGAAGAGGAAATGAAAAATTCCACTAAGGAAATTGAGGAAAAACAAACAAAAAATTGGAGGAAATCAATAAATCCCTTAAAGAAAGTCAAGAAAAACCGACCAGGTGAAGAAAATAGTTCAAGACTTGAAAATTGAAATAGAGGCAATAAAGAAGAAACAAACTGAGGGAATGCTGGAAGTAGAAAATCTGAGTAAATGAACAGGAAATACAGATGCAAGCATAACCAACAGAATGCAAGAGATGGAAGAGAGAATCTCTGGCATTGAAGATACGATAGAGGAAATAGATTCATCAAAGAAAACATTAAAGCCAACAAAGTCATAGCACGAAACATCCAGTAAATCTGGGACACTATGAAAAGACCAGACCTAAGAATAATAGGGATAGAAGGAGACTACCAGCTCAAAGACACAGAAAATATATTCAACAAAATTATAGAAGAAAACTCTCCCAACCTAAAGAAGGAAATGTCTATGAAGATAAAAGAAGCCTATAGAACACCAAATAGACTGGATCCCCTCCCACAAAAAAAGTACCCTCACCACATAATAACCAAACCACTAAACATACAGAATAAAGAAAGAATATTAAGAGCTACAAAGGAAAAAGGCCAAGTAACATATAAAGGCAAACCCATCAGAATAACACTCAACTTCTCAGCAGAAACTTTGAAAGCCAGAAGGTCCTGGAAAGATGTTGTGCAGACACTAAGAGACTACAGATCCCAGCCCAGACTATTATACTCAGCAAAACTCTCAATCACCATAGATGGAGTAAACAAGATATTCCATGACAAAACCAGATTTAAATAGTACCTATCCACAAATCCAGCCCTACAGAAAGCACTAGAAGGAAAAATCCAATCAAAGGAGGTTAGATGCACCCACAAAAACACAGGCAATAGATAACCCCACACCAACAAATCCCAAAGAAAGGAAACACACACACACACACACACACACACACACACACACACACAACCACCAAATAATAACAGGAATGAACAATCATTGTCATTAATATCCCTTAATATCATGGACTCAATTCACCTATAAAAACACACAGGCTAACAGAATGGGTATGAAAACAGGGTACATCCTTCTGCTGCATACAAGAAACACACCTCAACTTCAAAGTCAGACACTACCTCAGAGTAAAGGGTTGGGAAAAGATTTTCCAGTCAAATGGACTTAAGAAGCAAGCTGGTGTAGGTATCCTAATATCTAACAAAATAGACTTCAAACTAAAATTAATCAAAAGAGATTGAGCAGGACATTACATATTCATCACAGGAAAAATCCATCAAGATGAAGCCTCAATTCTGAAATTTGTGCCCCAAATACAAGGGTACCCACTTATGTAAAAGAAACAATACTAAAACTTAAATCGCACATCAAACCCCACACTTTAATAGTGGGGGACTTCAACTTCCCACTCTCACCAATGGACAGGTCTGTCAGACAGAAACTTAGTAGAGAAATAAAAGAACTAACAGATGTTATGACTCAAATGGACTTAATATACATCTACAGAGCATTGTACCCAAACACAAAAGAATACACCTTCTTCTCAGCACCCTATGGAACCTTCTCTAAAATTGATCACATACTCACTCACAAAGTAAATCTCAACAGATACAAAAAAAATTGGAATAACCTCCTGTATTTTATTGGACCATCATGGCTTAAAGTTAGAATTCAACAACAACACAAAGTACAGAAAGTCTACAATTTCGTGGAAACTGAATAATGCCCAACTGAATCACCAATGGGTCAAGGAAGAAATGAAAGACATCCTGGAATTCAATGAAAATAAATGTACAACATACCCAAACTTATGGGACACAATGAAAGCAGTGCTAAGAGGAAAATTCATAGCACTAAGTGCCTGCATAAAGAAGTTGGATAAATCTCACACCAACAACTTAACAGCACACCTAAAAGCTCTAGAACAAAAAGAAGCAAACATATCCAGGAGGAATAGACACCAGGAAATAATCAAATTGAGAGCTGAAATCAATAAAATAGAAACAAAGAGAACAATACAAAGAATCAATGAAACAAAGAGTTGGTTCTTTGAGAAAGTCAAAGAGATAGACAAATCCTTATCCAAACTAACCAAAAGGCAGAGAGAGAATGTCCAAACTAACAAAATCAGAAACAAAAAGGGAGACATAACAACAGACAATGAGGAAATCCAGAGAATTATCACATTATACTTCAAAAACCTGTACTCCACAAAATTGGAAAATCTAAAAGAAATGAACAATTTTTTGGATAGGTACCACATACCAAAATTAAATCAAGACCAGATAAACAATTTAAATAGACCTATAACCCCTATGTAAATAGAAACAGTCATTAAAAGTATCCCAACCAAAAAAAGCCCAGGGCCAGAAAGTTTCAATACAGAATTCTACAAGAATTTCAAAGAAGAGCTAATACCAGTACTCCTCATATTCTTCCACATAATAAAAACAGAAGAAACATTGCCAAACTTTCTATGAGGCTGCAATTACCCTGATACCCAAATCATGCAAAGATGCAGCAAAGAAAGAGAATTACAGATCAATCTCCCTCATGAACAATGATGCAAAAATACTCAATAAAATACTGACAAACCAAATCTAAGAACACATCAAAAGAAAATCATCCACCATGATCAAGTAGGCTTCATCCCAGAGACGCAGGGACGGTTCAACATATGAAAATCTGTCAATGCAATCCATCATATAAACAAACTGACAGAAAAAAACCACATGATCATCTCATTAGATGTTGAAAAAAGTCTTTGACAAAATCGAACACTGCTTCATGATAAAGGCCTTGGAGAGATCAGGAACATACCTAAACATAATAAAGGCAATTTATAGCAGGCCAACAGTCCACATAAGGAAACTCAAAACTATTTCACCAAAATCAGGAACAAGACAAGGATGTCCACTCTCCCTATAGCTATTCAATATAGTAGTACTTGAAGTTCTAGCTTGAGCAATAAGACAACAAAAGGATATTAAGGGGATACAAATTGGAAAGGAAGAAGTCAAACTTTCATTATTTGCAGATGATATGATAGTATACATAAGTGACCCTAAAAAATTCTACTAGGGAACTCCTACAACTGATAAACACCTTCAGTAATGTGGTGGGATACAAGATTAACTCAAAAAATCAGTAGCCCTCCTATATACAAATGATAAATGGACTGAGAAAGAAATCAGAGAAACTTCACCCTTTACAATAGCCACAAATAATATAAAATACCTTAGGGTAACTCCAATCGAGCAAATGAAAGACTTGTATGACAAGAACTTTAAGTCCTTGAAGAAAGAAATTGAAGAAGATATCAGAAAATGGAAAGATATCCCATACTCATGGATAGGTAGAACCAACGTAATAAAAATAGCAATCTTACCAAAGGGAATCTACAGATTCAATGCAACCCCCATCAAAATCCTAACACAATTCTTCATAGACCTGGAATGAATAATATTCAACTTCATATGGAAAAACAAAAAACCTAGGATAGTTAAAACAATCCTTTTCAATAAAGCAACTTCTAGAGGCATCACCATCCCTGATTTCAAGCTCTACTATAGAGCTATAGTAATAAAAACAGTTTGGTATTGACATAAAAACTGACATGTAGACAAATGGAATCAAATTGAAGACCCTGACATTAATCCACATACCTATGAATACCTGATCTTTGACAAAGAAGTCAAAACTGTACAATGGAAAAGCATCTTCAACAAATGGTTCTGGCATAACTGGATGTAAACATGTAGAAGATTGAAAATAGATCCAATTTTATTGTCATGCACAAAACTCAAGTCCAAGTGGATCAAAGATCTCAACATAAATCCAGCTACACTGCATCTGATAGAAGAGAATGTAGGAAGTCACCTAGAATGTATTGGAACAGGAGATCACTTCCTAAATATATCACCCATAGCACAGACACAGAGCAACAATTTTAAATGGGATCTTCTGAAACTGAGAAGCTTCTGTAAGGCAAAAGAGAAGGTAGATAGGACAAAATGACACCCTATAGAATGGAAAAAGATCTTCACCAACCATACATCTGACAGAGGGCTGATCTCTAAAACATATAAAGAACTCAAGAAATTAGACGTCAAAATACCAAACAATCCAATTAAAAAATAGGCTACAGATCTAAACAGAGAATTCTCAACAGAAGAATCT
The DNA here is from genome assembly GCA_902168405.1 of Peromyscus aztecus. Lineage (NCBI taxonomy): Eukaryota > Metazoa > Chordata > Mammalia > Rodentia > Cricetidae > Peromyscus > Peromyscus aztecus. The sequence continues at coordinate 8,259 of CABHPQ010146414.1, forward strand.
CAAACGGCCGAAAGACATTTAAGGAATTGCTCAATGTCATTAGTCATCAGGGAAATGCAAATCAAAATGACTCTGAGATACCATCTTACACCTGTCAGAATGGCTAAGATCAAAAACACTGAAGACCCCAGGCAGTGGTGGCAAAAGCCTTTAATCCCAGCACTTGGGAGGAAGAGCCAGGCAGATCTCTGTGAGTTCAAGGCCAGCCTGGTCTCCAGAGCAAGATCAAGGACAGGCACCAAAACTACACAGAGAAACGCTGTCTCAAAAAAACAAAAACCAAACCAAATCAAACCAACCAACCAAACAACAACAACACAAAACAAAACAAAACAATGCTCCCCCCCCAAAAAAAACCACTGAAGACCGCTTATGTTAGAGAGGATGTGGAGCAAGGGGAACACTCCTCCATTGTTGGTGGGAGTGCCCAAACTTGTACAACCACTTTGGAAATCAGTATGGTGACTTCTTAGAAAATTGAGAATCAATCTATCTCAAGACCCAGTGATACCACTCTGGGGCATATACCCAAGGGATGCTCAATCATACAAGGACACTTTCTCAACTATGTTCATAGCAGCATTATTCATAATAGCTGAAACCTGGAAACAACATAGATTCCCCTCAACCCAAGAATAGATAAAGAAAATGTGGTGCATATACACAATGGAGTACTATTCAGCACAGAAAAACAATGACATCATGAGGTTTGCAGGCAAATGGATGGAACTAGAACATATCATCCTGAGTGAGGTAACCCAGACAAACATGGTATGTATTCACTCATAAGTGGATACTAGATGTAAAGCAAAGGACAACCAGACTACAACCCACCACTCCAGAGAAGCTAGGAAACAAAGAGGACCCTAAGAGGGACAAATGGATAGCCCTGGGAAGGGGAAATAGATGAGATCTCCACGAGTAAACTGGGGATGGGAGGGTAATAGAGGGGAAGGGATGAGAAGGTGAGGGAATGGGATGGTCGAGCTGGGGGAGGGATGGAGTGTGAGAGCAATGAAAGAGATATCTTGATAGAGGGAAACATCATAGAGTAAGGGAGAAACTTGGTACTATGGAAATTCCCAGGAATCCACAAGGATGACCCCAGATAGACTACTAGCAATCGTGGAGAGGGTCCCTGAACTGGCCTACCCTGGTAATCAGATTGGTGAACACCCTAACTGTTACCATAGAGCCTTCATCCAGTAACTGATGGAAGCAGATGTAGAGATCCACAGCCAATACCAGGCCAAGCTCCAGAAGTCCAGTGGAAGAGAGGGAAGAGGGATTATTTGAGCAAGGGGTGGGGTGGGGGTCAAGATCACGATGGGGAAATCTACAGAGACAACTGAAGCAAACTCATAGGAACTCATGAACTTTAGACCAACACCTGTGGAACCTGCATGGGACCGAACTAGGCCCTCTGCATATGGGAGACAGTTGTGTAGCTGGGTCTGTTTGAGGGTCACCTGGCAGTGGGATCAGGATCTATCCCTGGTGAATGAGCTAGCTTTCTGGAGCCCATTACCTATGGTGGGAGGCCTGCTCAGGCTTGATGCAGAGGGGAGGGGCTTGGTCCTGCCTCACCTGAATGTACCAGGCTTTGCTGACTCCCCATGGGAGGCCTTAACTTTTTGGAGGAGGGGATGGGGGGCATGGCAGGGGAAAGGCTGCAGAGAGAGTGGGAGGAAGGAGGAGAGGGGGATATGTGGTTGGTTTGTAAAATGAATAAAAACAATTTTAAATAAAAATAAATGATATGCTAAATTTTTTCCCTTTTATAATTTGTTCTACTTCTGAACATTCCAAAAGCCATTAGCCCAGAATAGAAAAGCACCTCTTTTGTGCCTTGCTCTGCATTTCAGCCTTTTCCCACCTCACTCTCTGATAACAGGCCTCCAGCAAGCCACTATACTTCAGTTCTTCAGAATGCACAGGACAACCTTGGCTAGAGGTCTTTTAGGTAGCCTTGTGGTGATCATGAACTTGCCTATGAATCATTTCTCAAGAAATACTTTGGTAAGTGATGTTTTTAGAACCCAAGCAGAGTTTTCCACTTTATACAAGGCATATATCTATGTGTATATCTAGCCATTTCTGAGCGTGGGCTCCAGTCTGCAGCTCACTTCCAGGAAGGGCTTGGCTGAAAGAGAGGTCTGAAAGGCAGATACTCAGGACAAAGTGCTCTGTCTTTCTTCTGTGGCGTTCTCTGTGTGGTAGCTGGTACCTCTTCACATCCAATTCCATTTCCTTGAATTCTATTTTACTCTCCACTGTGCTGGCAGACCGCTCCCTCCACCCCACTGAGGAATCTGTCATTGAAGCACTCCTACAACAATAAAGTGAGACTATGAGTGTGACCCCAAGGGTGCCCAGGACCGCTAGAAGATGGCTGTCAAGAATGGAACCTGAATTAGAAAAATGTGGGGAGGAGTTGACGTTTGAATTGAGTCTGACATGAACCTTCGTAGTATATCACTCAAAAGTTAGGGGGAAGAAAGACATAGGCAGAGGAGAGCAACAGTCAGAATTCTGGACACAAATCAGACTGCTGCAGCGTGAATGCTGGCCCTGCCCCAGCTGCATCAGAAGCAATTGAGAGCCGTCGCTGTAGAAGAGGATCTGGATAGGCCCTCTCCTCTGTTCGTAAGCAGAGGAAAGTTAACACTTTATTCCACGAGCACAGAGGAGCCAAGGAATATTCTAAGAGAGGTGTGATAGTAGTACAGTCCCTAATACAAATGGATTCCATGGTTATAGGTGGGATGGTCTAGTGGAGGAAATGATAGAGAGAAGTTTACAAAGGGGTGGGAATTGAGGACTCAGTTGGAGAAGGGCAGTGGGCACAAGGAACAGTGGCAATGTGGTCTCACTAGGATGAAGTAATATAATTAGCTTACTATGTACCAATAAAGGGGGAGAAGAAAAGGGTGAAGACAAAATTGGAAGCCTGGGCAACTGCAAGAAGGAATCTCAGAATGGAAACCGGTAATGCAGGAAGAAGAAATTCAGGAGTGGAGACAGATTAAGAGATGTGACACAATACAGAGACACAATCACGAGAAGTGTGGATACATGGGCTAGAGAGATGGCTCAGGGGCCACTCTTCCAGAGGACCGAGGTTCAATTCCCAGCACTCACATGGTGGTTCACAACCATCTGTAACTTCAGTTTCAGAAGATTTGACCTCCTCCTCTGGCTTCCAGGAGCACTGCACACACATGGTACACACACATACATGCAGGCAAAACATCCATACTCATAAAATAAAAATTAAAAGATGTAACTAACATAAATTAATAGACAAATAAACAAATAATTAAAATTCAGCAGTCTTGAGCTCCAAATCCTAAAGAGAAAAAGTTTGAATAATCTCCAGATCAGTGTAGGATGAGTGAGGAGGAAATGGCTCACCCTGTCACATTCAGGAGGACATGATTTTGAAAATTATCTCAATCTCTTTGCCTTGGGCAAGGAAATGTCTTCCCAGAAAATGCCTCTGGAAATTGTGTTTGTAGTGCCTTATATAACCATCAAATATTTACTCTCTAACAAAGAGATTCTAGTCCAAATAAAAAGGACCCTTGTGTTTACTATAACACAGTTTTTTTTTAAAGAGCCAGCTGCTTCTTCAAGTCAGCACACATTCACACAGAGACACCTTTGACTATGTCCTGTTAGTAGTTCATGGAGAAAGTAGTGCAATTGACTTTCTTGCCATGGTTATTATCTCAGTTCAGGGCTGGAGGATGGGAGGCAGTCTTCATTGCAAAGCAACTAATGTGTTGTCCCCACCCACAACATCCACATCTCCCAGTGCTCTTTACTTTTACCTCAATAACCTGCTGTAGAAAACATACAGGTCACTGCATTTTCAGTGGGTTTTACAGTGTAATGAAAATGTTTTGACCACAAATGATTACTCTGTTTTTGCAATCTTCTTTCTAGAGTTTCCATTTACAGTATCTGGCAATATGTAAGATAGATAGCAGCTTGGTAGGACTCCAAAGAACATGCAAAAACTTTTCCTGTCCAGTACATATTTGAGACTTAGGTACCATGTGCTTTGTTAAATACATGCCATGGGCTATTGTATTTATTTCCACAATGACTTATTAAGGGGTATTCATTAATTACCATCAGCTATCACTACTCAGGCCTTCTGAATTTGCAAATTCATCTTTGTAACCCCAAAGTAAAAACTCATGGTGATTTTTTCACTCACTCTCAGACTCATGTAGGCCAGCAGACAGTTTAAGTCACCTGAGTGTATATTCCCAGCTGAAGTGAAACAAAGAGATATCCTGCCTTCTTCTCTCAGCTCCCATACTATGAGCAAGCATCCTATTTACAAGGTGCTCACTTTTGAATCTTTGTTTTATGGTCGTGACTTTTGCTGTCTAAAATGGCTGTTAAATATAGTGTGAAGGGCCAGCTAGCATTCCCTAGTGTAGGAAGCTGTGATGTGCATGATATCTTGGACAATCAGGGTGCAGACAGGAGTTATAGCACTGACAGCTGTGAGATCGGTGCTAATGAATCCATAATGTCTATTGAGTATGGCATATTTGACTTTTTTATGTTTGCTGTGCAAGGATTGAAGCTGGGATCTCATACACAACAGGCAAGTGCTCTATCATGGAACTCGTATTCCAGTCCACTGTTTCTTGCAAGTTTAGAAGCCTAATGCCTGGAGAGACCCACATGCACTCTGTAGACTGGAAGCTGAGATTCAGGGCCATGTGCTTAAGGATTTCTGAGTCTGAGTGAGACCCACACTGTTCAGTTTAATGAGCTCAATGCTTTGATGCTTCTGAGAACCTCATCAAGGCTGGGTATGGTGGTGCACATCTTTAAATCCAACATTTGGGAGGCAAAGTGATCTTCAAGAGTTTGAGGCCAGCCTGGTCTACATAATGAGTTCTAGGCCAGCCAGGACTACATGGTGAGATGCTGTCTCACAATAAAAATTATCTAAAACTGCTTCCTTTCTCCTTTCTATAATCTCCCGGTGTTTGCATCGTCTACATCAGCTATTTGAATTCTGAACATTTCTTTCTCCTAGAGCATAAATGTCCCGTTTCCTGGCTGCCACTGTAGTGTGGGGACTAGGGCTACCCCTTAATGCTAGGCATTTGGCTTTCTCAGTTGCTGTATCATCCCCTCACCCTGGCCAACAGGGCACCGGGGCGGGCCGACAGCACCCAGAGGCATGGGCAGAATAACAAAGGCAGAGGAAATGTCAGAGCTTGTTGGCTCTTATTCCCAGGAATTCTAAGCACAGCGTCTCCATGACACTTTGTGTTGTTGCCTACATTTTATTCCTTGAACAAAAACTCATCGCTCAGCTCCTTGCTTCAGCTCACTAGTAATTCAACCACAGCTTCCTGGACAAACTTTCCTGCTCTCAATCACTTAGCAAACTGAAACATAATCCCTAGCAACTCAGCAGTGTTAGCAACAGCAGGCAGCTTTGGTTGGTGCATACGTATCTTAACTTGCTGAGCCTTTGTTCCCCTGGAGCACTGAATCTCCAGTAAATATCTGCATGCTCCAATTTATCACATGGTTTAGAAATGCTTTTGTGTGAATATAAAATGACTGTAGATTACTGGGAAATGCAAAGACAAAGAAGAGGAGTATCAAGGGGGTTTGACAGTCCTGTCTCTCACACGCGGCGCCTCTCAGCCTGAAGGTGTGCTTTCTCCACTGTCGTTCTCTCCTATGGCTGGTACAGTGTGTGTGTGTGTGTGTGTGTGTGTGTGCACTGAAATGGCTTCAGGGTAATCCTCAAACCCATGGACTTCCCAGCACCCCAGCTTATGGGATCAGATGTGCACCACCATACCCGGTTAAACTTGAAAAAAATGCCAATGTTATATTGTAGATGTAATTAATATTATTATTTATTACTTTCTGGAAAAAGGTGCAACTGTGTAGCCCAGGTTAGCTTTGAACTTGTGATCCTTCTACCCCTGCCTCTTGAGTGTTGGTATGATAGGCATGAACCATTGCTCTCAAGCGTTTAATGATATTTAATTGACAGTAGAATACTGTCAATGTAGTTTTATCATAAAATATGTAAAAATCTCATATAGATTTATGTTTAGGTAGTTTACTTTTTTATAATAGACACCAGCTCTACAATAGCAATCTTGGTAGCAAAACCTTTGGACACATCTCTGATTGTTTTCTTTGGAAAAATGATGCAAGATGAAATTGATAGATTAATAATACACACCTTATTTTGAAGGCTTCCACACTGGTGCATTATAAACATTGGTTAGCATCCAGTTTGGACTTCTGAACTGAATTCTCTGTACCCTAGTAAGTATACTTGTGGAAGGCCTAGAGAAATATACTTATTGGATGGTGCTCTTTCAAGCGTTGCTAATAGATAAGGAAAAGTCTCTGTGTGTTTACATAGGTGTCATGAAGAATGCTTTACCTACAGCGAATTTCAGGCCAGTCTGATGTAATGTATTACTTGAACTTGCCTGGGCCCTGCTTGGAGCAGCTGTTATGATGGGATAATGACTGTGAACACTGTATGCTAATTTTCTACGGATTTTGCTTTTTCTCCTTAAATTTGTCTAGGCTCACTCTTGAGTTCAGGATTCCATTAAAAACAACCAACATTGGCAGGCGTGGTTGCTGCAGGACAGAGCTCCGCTGGGTAGCCTGGGTGGGGGAATAGAATGATCTAGTGCACATTGTACCTGTGTCTCCACATGTCCCCTGGAGAGAAAGTCACTGTGCCATCAATGGCCAGTGTCATCGACTAACCTATGACTAATACCCCTGGAGAAATCCGCCACTGCCTGACACCGATCTTCCTGCTTAAGGAATAGTTCAGGATCACGTCTCAGCACAGGATATATGCAGCTTTCATGTCTCAGTGAAGAAGCAGCCTGGACCACAAAATTGTCCTTCACATGCCATGAGTGTGAAATGAGTGAGATTGAATAAAGCTTTGGCTGTGGTTTATAAATCAGACCCAAAGTCCTTCTCAAGGTCTGTGCAGATCAGAAGGAAGCTGGTACTGTTGATGTTTTCGGTGGGTGAATGCCCAGATTGTCACCAAGAGTTTTGTCCATTTTTTGTTTTCTGGTCACAGTAGTGACAAGAAATGGGCTTTGCTCTGGACCTACACTCATGCTGAGGCCCAGCCCATGCGCTGACTGGCAACCTAGGTTCTGACTCTGGGAGCTAGAGTGGCAGGTTATTTGTGTTTGAGACCAACACTTCCTCTTCTTGTACATTTTCTTCACTTCCTGTTGTTCCTATTTCCTCCTTAGCTACCTTGTCATAGACAAGAAGGACCTGATAAATTTCCAGTAAGATGATGATAGCATGTGTTATCACTGTTAAGAATATTTCATTTTTGTCCTGTTGAAATGTATTTTTATTTATTTATTTTGAACAATTCATTCCTGTATACAATGTATCTTGATAACATCTTCCATCCACTCCCCCTAAAATAGGACCATAAGAAAGAAAATACTTAAAAAAAAAAAGATTTGTTTTTTTACATGTAGGAATGTTTGTCTGCATGTATACATGTGAACTGTGTGTCTGGTGTTCTTGGAGGCCAGAAGAGTGTTGAATCCCCTGGAACTGGAGTTACGTGTGTGGTTGTGAGTGGCCATGTGGGTGCTGAGAACTGAACCTGGGTCCTCTAGGAAGAGCAGCAAGTGCTTAACTGCTGAGCCATCTCTCCAGCCCCAAAGAATATTCCTAACAACAACAGAATAATTTTCATCGTGAGTTTCTAGGCCATTGTGACGTGAATGTTTGGAGAGAGAAATGTTTATTTGGCAGTTAAGAAGCATGTGGGAAATATCAGAACCAAGACTAGAGGAATAACTATATTTCTGGAACTCGGTTGTTTGAATTGGCCAAAGGGTTGTTACCTAATCTGACTGTTGTCATCTAAAGAGGCAGGTTGCTGGCGAAGACGCATTCATTCTCATAGTTTCTTATATCCCATCCACTTCCTTGCTGGTAGAAGAATAGAAATTAGACACGTCAAAAATTTGAGAACTATTAAAATCAGCAGCTAGCTTCTCCTTTTGTTAAGATTTTTTTTTCATGGTTCATTTTAGCAAATTTATGCTGGTTTCTGTTAGAAATGTTTCTGTACCTCACTTTTTTAGAATAAAAACATACATGCTTAAATTTAATTTATTCTCCTTTATGCGCAGTAGTGAAACACAGAATGCATAATAAACAAGATAATTAAATCTGATCCTCCCCGCACCTTCAAGCAGTTACCACTTAGGTTTCAGATCTCTTTCTAGGCAAAGCATCTACTCTACCAGGCAGGAGAAGCCAAAGGAGCATGTGTTTTACATATTTTTATTTACTATTTGGTAACAAGCAGCAACTGCTTCAGTCTGCCTGGAACCAGGCCATGGGGGTTAGTTAGTCTTCAATTTTGCTTAGGGGAGTGAACTTTCGAAAACCAATTTCTTTGATCTCTTAGGAGAGTTGTCGGTTCAGTCTCTGTGAGCCCCAGTGAGCCCAGGTTAGTTGGTTCTGTAGATTTTCTTGTAATGTCCTTGACCCCTCTGGCTCCTACAATCCTATCTCCCCCTCTTCCACAGGATTCCCTGAGCTCCCCTCATGTTTGGCTGTGGGTCTCCACATCTGTTTCCATCAGCTGCTGGGTGAAGCCTCTTTGATGACAATTGGGCTAGGTACCAATCTATGAGTATAGCAGAGTATCATTAAGAATCATTTCATTGACTTTTTTTTTTTTGCCAGTCATGTTTAGTTCTAACCTAGGTCTCTGAGCTATCTGTCCTCTGGTTCCTGGCCCCCCAGGCAGTGTCAGGGTGGGCTCCCTCTCATGGTATGATCTCAAGAAGGACCAGTCATTGGTTGGCCACTCCCATAATTTCTGTTCTACGTTTACCCCAGCACATCTTGTAGGCAGGGCAATTGTAGGTGGAAGGTTATGTGGCTGGGTTGGCGTCCCCATCCCTCCACAGGAAGTCTTACCTGGTTACAGGGGATAGCTGGTTCAGACTCCTTATCTCCTATTGCTAGGAGTCTTAGCTAGGGTCACCCTCATAAATTCCTGAGAGTTTCCATTGCACTAGGTTTCTAGCTCATCCCAGAGATGCCCCGGATTCCAGCTGACTCTCCTAGTACCCTCTCTCTCCATCCTCCCCCACCTGATCCCTCCTGTTCCCGTGTCCACACCCCATCCAGACCCCACACCCCTGTTCACCTGTGATGTCTGTTCTATTTCCCCTTCACAGTGAGATTCATGTGTGCTCCCCAGCCTTCTTTCTTCAGCCTCCTTCCCTCACAGGTGGGACCAGAGAGTGTGTTTATCTCCAGCTGCACTATCGGGGTACCTGTGTTTGGCTACTTGGCTGACAGGTACAATTGGGAGTATCTAAGGTGGGGGCCATGTCTTCTGATTCCTAGGGACTCCAGGGCCTTCCCTTATTAATGGAACTGGGTTCTGGATTTTCCTCTTGATCTGGAGGCTGAAGAGGCCAGTTAGCCTACCATTGTATCACCCTAATTGCAAACTCTTCCTGGCAGACCTGGCAGAATTGGTTGTTCAGCACATCTGAATTGCCACACCCATGCAGTATAGGTTATACTGCAGCCTCCAAAGTGGAGGGTGTGGCTAGGAGCAGACAATAGGCCTTACACAGGTAACACCAGAGGTGTGTGTGTGTGTGTGTGTGTGTGTGTGTGTGTGTGTGTGTGTGTGTGGCTAGCTGTTCTGCAGCTATTCCTGGTAGTACGAGAGTCCCTAAGAGGAGCTGTGTAGGGCTCCACTCAGATTCACACATACACACCTAAGCCTTGAGTCATGGTGGCAGACGCTGGGACTGGCACCATCTTAATTCCTTTCTGTTTTTCCTTAGCGTCAGTGCTGTGCATTTGGCTCTCTGACTCTCGACTGCATTGCCATGTGGTCGTTGGGGAGATCCTGCCCTACACTCCTGGAAACTTGTCTTCTTCCTCTGATAGTCTCATCTTTGGGCCTAGTACCTCCTTGACTTGACCTGGGCATGGAGATAAGCCTCCATTGATACTTAATGCCCTGGCTGGTCCACAGGCATCCTAGGCTCATGTATTTCCTCTTCTTGTCCCTGACCTATCCCCGAGGTATCATTGTGCCTGCCTATATTTTCATCTTCACCCCATGAAGTGAGCCACGGTAACTGATAGTCTACCATGTGTAGAGATCCCCACTGGGTACTCGATGCTGAGGCCTTCCAGTTTGTGTTGTTCCCCTTGATGGGTAATGCTGGGCATCCCTACCTCACTGGTCTGATCTCTGATGTCTGGATCAGAGATGGCCCTGCTCTGTCCTGTCTGGGTTCTGGGACTTGCCCTTCTCGTTTGTGCTTTCAGCTTGTGGTTCATTGGAACTTTGAGCGGAGCATCCTTCCGAGGGACCACCACGGCTGTTGAGGGTGACTGGCGGTGGGCACAGCTTCGGTGGCAGAGCCTGCTGACTGAAACACAGTGCCCCAGTGAGGCTACCCCATTAGGCCCACTGAGCTTAGCAGGGTTATCAGAGGACATATGGCTTACCTATCCACACATCCACCAGAGGTGCCACGGGGCCAGAGCCTGAGGTGGCTGAGCGGAAATACTCACTGACCCAGGTTCCATGAGCAAGCCCTGTGCTGTGTCCCAGCTCCAAGGCACCATATGAGCAACCCAGGAAGGAGATGGGGTCCCAAAGAGGGGGTCTTCTCCACTTGAGCACCCACAGGGTTTGAGTGCTCTTTTTAATGGAATAAAAATAAGTTGTAATTTAAAAAGGGGGGCAGGTTGTGCACCAGCATCTGTCCAGCTTTTAGTGAGGGCTGCTTGCTGCTCCAGGAGTGACCGATGAGCAGAAAGACAAACCAGGATGAGTGGCAGAGTTGACATGACAAAAGAGAACCAGAGAAAAAGCCAAGGAAGTTGGACTCAGTTTAAAACAATTTACTCTTGAGATAAGGAACTCACTCTCATAGGAACTACATTAATCTCTTGATACAGGCAGGGCCCCCATGACCTATTTACCTCTGAAAGAACTACTACCTCTTACTGTAGCGAGACTCATACTGAAACATGTGTTTTGGAAACAAAATGATGTAAACGATAGTATCACCCTAGGGCTGAAGAACATGAGAAGCCCACGAGTATAGAGGCCATGGTGGGTAGACAGGCCTGGGCCATTTCCTTAGCCTTCTGCCCACCAAGATCCAGCAGGCTAATGCCACCATCTAAGCTTCCACCTTCAGAGAGGAAAGCTGTGAGTGCGTCCATCATCTCTAGCATGTGTCTGTAGTGCACTTTCACTTCCCATCCTCAGCATGCCATTCCTGACCTGCTGCTGGCTTCAGTATGGACTAGAGGAGCCCGAATTGCAAATTTGTGAACTTTTGTATCTTGCTGATACCACAACACTTCTCTCCACTTCAAGTCTTGAGCAACCCCACCTAGACAAGCAGGTGCACCAATGTGATAAGATTGGCCTGAACCACAAGTTCCTCTTCTTGCCTTCCATTTGCTGTGACCTGGTGACATTCTGATGTAACAGTAATATCCCCTCATGCTCTTTGCTTGTGTCCTCTACCCAGGGTGCCAAGAAACATATTGGTCCATGTTCCTCAAATGTAGTGGCCCTACCTGTTTGGTGAGCTGCTTTCTTGCATTTTTCCCACATTACCCTTGCATGGTGTGCTGTGTCCCCCTCTGCAGATGTGTGGGTGTAATAAATCCTTTGAGTTCATATGCTTTGCAAGTGTAAGTCAGAAAGCTAAACTGGAGAGAGCTGTAGCAACCTCACAAGGGGTCTCCCTCCCCACTTAGAGCACAGGGCCTCAGTCCACGCCACAGAAGCTTCTTAAGAAACAAGAGATTGCCAGCCTTGAAGGTATTATGATGAAAGTACTTTGAGGTTTCTCTTTCTTCAGTTTCAGGGCTAGGGATAGAATCCAGAGCCTTTAGCATTCTAGGTAAGATCCCACCACTGAGATACTCCCTTAAGGTAACATCTAATTCTGAAGAAAAAAGTGATCCCATGGGGAAAATGGGAAAAACAGAGGTGAGGGGCCTCTAGTTAGAGTGGGGGAGAGAGACAAATACTGGAGAAGGCTGGTTAAAGAACAGTAAGGGTGTCTGAAAAGGCCATTAGGAAGTATGCTATTGCTATTTACCTACAAACACCTATAATACACATAAGTCAGCATATAAATATGCATATATAGTTTAAGTGAATTTTTCCATCTGGGCTGAAAATCCCCCATCCAAGAGGCAAAGACCATCTAACAAAACTCCAACACCAGGGGTGAGAAGTCCCTTTAAGTTGTTGTCTATGAGACTCCCAAAGCATACAACCTAATGTATTGTTGCCCTTGGCAACACACACCCCTCAGAGGTGGAAGGTAAGTCCCTATTGCTGAAGACACCACGAACTTCAGACACAAGGCCCAGAGACCCAGCTGCTGGGACTGATCTGAATGTACCCTCTCTGAGGACAAGGGTTTGTGGTACCAGAAGGTGCCCTGCAAGCTTCCAAATGACAGAAGCAACCAGCAGTCCTACGCAACCATGACACCTATGAACCACCAATGACCTGCATGACTTTATGTCGCAGCAATGGCACACATACCAACAGCTGTCTCATTGGACTGAAGACATGTTCTAGTACTGGTAAATTGTTCCTGGTACTGGAACCTAACAACTACCCAGGACTATTGAAGTCTCCCCGACATGACTGTCTGAACACAAGCCGGAAGAGGACACAATGATAGACATACTAACCAGGTGGTGGGCGCAGTGAGGAAGCTCAGGAGGTCTCAATGCTAAACAGAGTTATAGGCAACTAAGGAATGCTGAGAGCAGGAGAAATAATCTTCCCCAGGGAGAGCACACCAATTGCTTAGCCATCCCAACTGGTCATCCCTAAAAATTACACATGAGTAACATTACACATACTGACCAGGTTCTATTTACACATTTAGGAGTATATTATTTTTACACACACACATTCATATGCATATATGTATATGTAGCAATAATAATGAAATTGAAGAAAGGAAGGAGGAATATATGGGACAGTTAGGAGGTAGGAAAGGGAAGGGGGAATTATGTAATTATACTATAATCTCAAAAATAAAAGAAATTATTAATCAACTTACTTAAAAAATTTTAAACTGTGATAAAATAAAAATCTTTCTAGCCCTCCAGTGTGACAGGTGTTTTCCTCACTTGAATAACAGAGTATTTTATATATGTACCAGGAATTATATCCTTTCCTACATACATGTGTACATAAATCTGTGTGTATTTTTATCCCTCTCTCGTATAAATGGTACCATTATTCTACATATTACTTTTAAAATTTCAAGTATGCCTTTTAGAACAAAAGGTGATAAATAATATTTAGGGACTAAAAAAGCAGCTTGGAAGTAAAAGTACTTGTTGCTCTCTCAGAGGACCTAAATTTAGTTCCCAGCACCCATTGCAAACACCTATAACTTCAGTACCAGAGGATCTGACACCCTCTTCTGACCTCCAGGGGCACACAAATACACAAGGCATATATTCACACACACACACACACACACACACACACACACACACACACATGTTGACATCTGAAAGCTCAACTAGCTGGCATCTGTTCTTTCCTTCTGCTCTGTAGGTCCTGAGGTTTGAACTCATTTTGTCTGTCAGGCTTGGCCATAGGTGCCTTTATCTGCTGAGCCAACTTGTGGGATGGCACAAACTCAGTTTTATTTAGTCTTAGTAAAAATATGAGTTAAGATAAAATTATTGTGGTTATTTTAGTTGGTTTATAACTTGACAGTTACCGAAGAGGTCAGTTTAACAACCAATACAACACCAAAGAAAAAGGACAGCAGAGGCTAGAGTGGGGTGTGGTGGTGCACACTTGAAATCCCACCCCTTGGGAGGTGGAGGCAGGAAGATCAAAATCTAAGGCCAGTCTCAGCTACATTGTATTCAAGGCCTGGCTGGGCTACATAAGACTCCATCTCACAAAACAATAAAACAACAAGAAAATCAGAGCATGGAGGGCAGTGCTGTGTGGGATGTTAATGCTCTTTAAACCTATTAGTCTCCCATTTTTAGAGTCAGATGCATCTCCATCATTGAAGGAAAACTCCAAAATATCAGGGTGACCTCTTGTCCATTCCAGGATCTCATAAAACCAGTTAGCGTCTTTTAAGTGTACTTTAGAAAGACTAATGTGTTCAAGGAACAAAAAGAGAGTGCTTCACCAGAAACCACTGCTTGTATCAAAACCATAGCCAGGAAAATGTGAATGCATTTTTAATGTTCACAGCCTGTCACAGTGATAAATATATGGAAGTCTAGGTTTGGACACATTTATTCTGGCAGCAAAGTAATTTCAGCCGAGCAAACAGTGCTGGATGGAACCAGTTAGCTGGAGTTCCAGCATCCAGCTACAGCCTACCTGGAATAAACCAACTTTTCAGCTTTAAGATTTGCAAATCTTTACTCTTTGTTGTACTTTGAACTTTATGAACGTATCATGAAGCCGAAACAGTCTCTATAGTGATTGCCTTGAGAGACCATGTCTTACGTAGACCTTTTGGGGTGAGCTGTGCTACAGCAGGCAAACAAAAGCATCTCTGTTATCTCCCAGCAAGTAATGGCCTGGGAGCAGGCTCCACCCCCTTCCTCCAGGCAACTGAGTAAGTAACTGACCCCTCTAAATGCCTAATCCATCACCAATGGCAAGCAGAACATGAAAGAGAACAAGAATCACTTCTTCACTTCTGGCATTTTTCCATACTAACTGTGCTTCTGGGAGACCTCTGATGGCAGAGATTTGGGAAGCAAAATAATCACTTTCCCTCAAATTGCATCAATGGTTTACAAAAGCTATGTTACATTGCAAAATAGGTCATTTTAGAAACATCTTGCTTCAGGAAGAATGTGACTCCACAGCTTGAGTTTTCAACCTCTGACTCTGGAATCCTGAAAATCATGTCTGCATGCCTTGCCAGACCTGATTCTCAGTATGTTCTCTTCTCTCTAGTCAAGGTCTCTTCCATGGACTAATATTCCTGCCTCCTTCTGAGCCTCAATGCTGCTGGACATTCCTGTCATCCCCCACCCCCCAGAAATCCTACCACACTGTTGAATTTCTGAGGCCCATACTGTGACTAGTCTTGCCTTACTAATCCTGCCCATGAGAGAGTTCACCACACCTAGGTGTGTTAATGGAACTATTCAGCAGCTTGTCTCCCATTTCCTCAGCCTTCCTGCTGAGAGGGTTTCCTCTTCTGCCCTGTCCAGACAGCCTGTGCTCCCTGGGTAACAGTTTCTCTCTTCCCACAAACTTGTAATTTCTCTGATAAATAAAACTATATACTTAAAGTAAACAACATGATGTTTGGATACGCATGTACAATGTGAAATGGTTTCCATGCCTGAATTAATAACATACTTTGCCTAATTATCTTTTTAGTGCTTGTCTATACTTGTCTATAAGAATATGGATCTCTCTCTCCTTTCTCTCTTTAGTGAATTTCAAGTACATAATATATTATTTTTTGGTCTCCAGAACACTTTCGTCTTTCCTACAGTTTGGGTATTGAGTGTTTCCTCAGAGCCTACATGCTGAGGATTTGATCTCCAGCTGCCAGCTCTATTGGGAGGCGTTGGAGCCTTTGGGAGGTGGGGCCTAGTGGGAGAGAGTTACGTCACTGGGTACAGGAAATTGGAAGCTTGACTCTTTCTCTTCTCCCTTTGCCTCCAAGCCTCTGGGAGGTGAAATGCCTCCTTTGCCACTTGTTCATACCAGTATGCATTATGCAACTACATGCCCGAGGCCACAGAACCAAGTGACCATGGACTGAAATCTCCTTATTACTTGACCATTCCTCCTTATTACTTGATTGGCTCAGGTATCAGAGCAACGTTGATGAGCATAACTTCTTCTAACTGAAGCTTTGTTCCTTTGACGCACAGCTGCCCAGGCCACCCCCCATCACTGCCATTCTGCCCTCTGATTCTGCAAGTGTAACTGTCAGTTTCCATGATCACATTATTGGGTCATGCAGAATTTGTTTTTTTGTGCCTGTCTTATTTTATTTAGTGTATTGTTCTCCAGGTTCTAAGAAGACAGTACTAACCCATCCCTGTCATTGAGGCTGTATTTTTCTTTTTTCTTTTTGAATTTATTTTATTTTATTTTACAATATAATTCAACTTTACATATCAGCCATAGATTCCCCCGTTCTCCCTCCTCCTGCCCCACGTCCCCCACCCCCCCAGGCTGTATTTTTCTCCTTCACACCATCTACTAATCTCAGCTGGCCTGTCAATCTGGGGAGGTGCTGTTACACGGGTGCTAGAGAGCCACAGAATTAGCAAACTGTGTGCATTGTTGCTGTACCCTTCGCCAGTGTTCAAATGAAATTTAATCAGTTTTTGTTTCACGTACAACAAACTGTATTTGTGAGTATTTTTGCCATGTGAAATGCTGTTAGCACTGAAATGATACTGTTGTGTGAGCCAGTTCAGTTCCTCTAAAGCACAGCCCAGACTCTCATTAAAGGTTTCCAAAGCGCTCGGCAAGATTACTGGATGGCATATATAGTAGGGACTAAACGTTTATAGAGGAGTTGTCTGCCCTAAATTGGTGCAAGATTCCAGGAAGGCATACAGGAGATGTTTCTAACATGACACAGGGGTTACTGGAAAGTATACTCTGTGGCCCAATGCACAGTCTTATTTTTGTATTTCTGCTGGACGCCATGGAACAATGGAGGACTAGAGCAAATTGAAAAATATTAAATGCTAAGCCAAATAAATTGGAAATATGTCAAGCTGATACCTGTGGTTTTCTAATTTTCTGCTTTGTAATAAACTTGTCAGGATTTGAGGCATATGCTGGCAGAGTATTTTAGGACAGACATGGCTGCACAAAATGGAACTTGGGAATGTTTCAAAGGAGTGGTGTGTGTGTGGTCAGGCCCCACCTTCCCCAGCACAGTGAAGCCCTGTTACCCAAGCTTAGGAACTACTGATGTGAAGTGACTGTAAACCTTGGGACTTCACAGATGTGCAGACCACCTCAGGAACAACACAGATGCAGGGGACAGCGTCTCCAAACTAGGTCTTCTCACTACATAAACTAGCTATTTTTTCCCAAGTTAATATGTGGTTCATTTCGCTATGAGGCTGTCACTTGTTCTGAATGTTTGCCCGCCACCTTCCTAGCTGCATTCTGCCTTCAGAACCATTTAGAAAGATCCAGACTTCGGCACTGCAGGGGAAGGACAGGAAAACCCACGCTGGGGATTTTCCATGCCCGGGCAGATGTTTCCCTTCCCCATTTCCCCTTTCCACTCTCTTTCATTTTCAGTTTTTTTTTCTCCTTTGAGACAAAATCTTCCCTTGTAGCTCAGACCACTCTCAAGTTTGTGGCTTCCCACCAAAGCCTCCCAACTGCTGGGATTAGAGTCATGTATCACATCTAACTCAAGCACACACTGAATTCTAGAAGGTTCTAGAAGGAGAGCCCCACAGACTTCCCCTTTCCAATTCTTCTTAGTCCTTCTTAACCCTTCCTTTCTCTTTGCTTTAAAAAAGCTTCTCTTTCTTCCCACTGCTCTGTTGGTCCCTGTGTGTGTGCTTGTACCCACGCCTGAGCATGCCACGGTGCCTGTGTGTGTGCTTGTATGCACGCCTGAGCATGCCACGGTGTCTGTGTGTGTGCTTGTATGCACGCCTGAGCATGCCACGGTGCCTGTGTGTGTGCTTGTATGCACGCCTGAGCATGCCACGGTGCCTGTGTGTGTGCTTGTATGCACGCATGAGCATGCCACGGTCCCTGTGTGTGTGCTTGTATGCACGCCTGAGCATGCCATGGTGTCTGTGTTTGTGCTCATATGCATGCACGAGCATGCATGCCATGGTGCCTGTGTAGAGGTCAGAGGGCAGCTTTCAGGAGGACATTCTTACCTTCCACCTGCTTGTAGTTATGCTGGGCTCACAGATGTGTGCCACTCTATCTGGCTTTTTAAAAACCAAATTTTAAAAAGTGTGTGCGTGTGTGTGTGTGTGTGTGTGTGTGTGTGTGTGTGTGTGTGTGTGAGAGAGAGAGAGAGAGAGAGAGAGAGAGAGAGAGAGAGAGAGAGAG
>CABHPQ010146414.1:26437-41944 GCA_902168405.1 Peromyscus aztecus
AGAGAGAGAGAGAGAGAGAGAGAGAGAGAGAGAGAGAGAGAGAGAGACAACTGGCACATGGAGGTCACAGGACAATTTGTAGGGGTCATTTCTCTCTTTCTACCATGTGGGTCCTGGGGATTGAACTCAAGTCGTCAGCAAGTGCCTTTGCCCACTGAGCCACCTGGCCTGCCCCACCTCTGCTTCTTCTGTGGGGTCCAGTGGAACTCAGGCTGTCAGTCTTGAGCGGCAAGTGCACTTACTTGCTGCTCTTTCACCAGCCTCCCCTTTGCATTTCCCAAGAACAGAACAAAGACGTTCAAGGAGATCTGGATGTAAACATGCTCACTTGACTTTCTTGGCATAGGGGCCACTTGGGGAAGGACAAGCTCATTGTCAATTCCCTCGGACAGTGATGAAGTCCAGAGTGCTGCACCTGATTCTTTCTTTTCTTAACCCTCAGGCATTAGGTCCTTCTTGCAAAGACGTTCTTGTTCTCATAACCCTCAGTCTTTACCCTTTGATGTGAGTCACAAGTGGACAAAGCTCTTGGAACTTGTGAGCCATGGTCATCTTGAACATGCAGAACACATACTAATTCGATAAATGCCTTATTATACTCATACAGTTCAAGTATGGGTTCTGGGTTCCGATATTTAGCTCGATCCTGCTGTTGCTCACTGACGGCAGCTTCTCCATCTCTGCAAACTTCTAGTTTTTCATTTCTCAAGTGGAGATAATTGTGAGGGCTAAATGGCACTAAATTTGTAAATAGTTTTGTGAGATGTCCCCTGGTCTGCTAGCACTCAATGTCAGCTGTGGTTTATATGTGGGTTACCATTACCACACAATTTTCTAATTTTACCAGTTCTGTTGGGAATGTCATTCTATCCAGCCTCTCATTATAACCATAACTGGGTCACCCTAAGTTAACTTTGCTTCTGAGGTGCTTTAGGCCTCACCTCACAAAATGGTAATATTAATTCATCCCTTTTTAATTTATCAAGGGACTTCCACTAGTTACTAATTTAGCAGAGCTCAGACTCTCCCTGTATGTCCTTGAACTTAGATGTTGGAGATTAAGCATGAGGAGGAAAAAATGATTGCTTAGTTTTACAGCTGTTAATTTTCTTCATTTTCAAAATGGCTCTTAGGAGCAAGTTGGAGACAGGAAAAAGGCAGCTTCTAAATGAACCTGATTTAATGTATTCTGGACACAAAGCTTTCCCTTACAGCTCTCAAGCTCACAGTACGTGAAATACAATCTGTGATGTATTTAGTAAATGGTCAAAGAGAATCTGGCATTAGTGGACAGCCTGATCTCATTCAGAAGTTGTTTTTTTGTGGCTGGCTTTTAGCTGCAATGCCTGACTGTCCTCTCAGTCCTGGGAAGGCAGAGTGTGATTAATGCTGGACCCTTAGGATCAAGAGGGGACAGCCTTCCCTTTGCATGTGGCTTGGAACAGACTACAGTGGCTGTCCTGAAGTCATGGCGTCTATGGGTTCACAGAGGACATTTGGAAGGGAAATTGTTGGGGAATGAGGTTCTCTGCTGTGGAGAGAGTGGAGGCCCTTAGGTAGTTCTGGGACACCACATGACCCTTGGACACTGTAGTGTCCAGACCATATTTGCTGAGTGAAAAGTGGCTTCAGTTTTACATGGAGGGACAATTGTTTCCCTGCTTTGTTTTAAGCTGCATCCATTCACTTTTGTTTTTGTTAAGACTCATCTTTTTGTTAAGACTTTCTATATAGAAACCTTCTTTGAGACCAGGTCTTGCTATATAGTCCAGGCTGGTCTAGAACTTGTGACTTTTCCTCATCTTCCCAAGTGCTGGGAATGCAGGTGTGAACAATATACTTCAAGGTAAAATTTTAAAAATGTTGATTACAGAAAAAATATTTAAGAATATTTTTTCTTTTTTTACTGAGAAGATATATGGAATGTGTAAGTTGAAATAGGAATTTTTAACTGGTGAACTTATAATTCTAATAAGAAACTGTTGTTTTATTTTTGGTTCCCTTCTTTATTTAAAAATGAGAAGCTTGTGGTTAGGGATGTAGCTCAGTGGTAGAGCACTTACGTCTCATGTACAGGGTCCTGGGTTCCATTTCCATCATTAAAAAAAATAAAGGAAATGTAACAGTCTTGGATAGATGAGCTGTGAAGGCCCTATCTGAGTGTGAAATGCTGTGGCTTTGTAGAGGTTTAGTTTATAAGGAAATGCTTCATCCCCGTCAGTTCCAGATAAAGAGCTGGCTCCTGGGAGAATCCTAGCCAGCAAGTATTTGAGTTAAAAGTAAAAATCAAATTGCATAGTATCTTTTAATGATGTCTTATCGGCATCTAAATGCATAATTTAAAAATGTCTAATTGTCACTAGCCAGAATATATTTATATTCTTCACACATGATATACTTAAATGATGTTTATGTGTGTGTGTAGTATTAGGCATTGAATCCAAAGCCTAACGTATGATTGGCAAAAAATTAACAAATTAGCCACACTCCCAACACTTAAAATTCAGCTTTCACAAAACAAACCTGTTTATACTGACAGTAGAGCTCTGAATCCTTTCCAGTTTTTCATACAAACAGACACACGCAGATAATATAGACATCATATGCACATAGCCACAATGTGCACAGACACAGTCGTATACAGCTTCAGACACATGACATATGTACACACAGATTACAGAGACGCATGTACAGCTGCACACACACACTACACTAGAGGCACATACACAGACACACAGACATGCATCTTGAATTGGAGATGTGTGGTGGAGGACACTCCTGCTGTGGCAGAAGTACCGACTAACAGCGGCAGAGAAAGGCCCCTCGGAAGAGCCACAGAGATGCCCGAGGCAGGGGAGAGCTGCCTGTGGTTCACCCTGGGGGTACTGCCAGCTGCTTTTCTCCAGTTTACTTCTGCAAAGGTGATGCAGAGTGGAAACCAATAAAAGAGAGGTCAGTGAGATGGAGGGGGAGAAGGGAGAGAGGGGAGGGTGTGCACTCTGGTGTGTCTGGTGTTCAGGCGCCATTGAACGCAGTGTTTCTTTACCCTAATGGGTACCGAGATGGATGATATATGGTCATCTGTACCTCTACATACTCCACACATAACTAGCATGTT
The DNA here is from genome assembly GCA_902168405.1 of Peromyscus aztecus. Taxonomy (NCBI): domain Eukaryota; kingdom Metazoa; phylum Chordata; class Mammalia; order Rodentia; family Cricetidae; genus Peromyscus; species Peromyscus aztecus. Next base: position 29,556 of record CABHPQ010146414.1, read on the forward strand.
GACAAGATTACTTGGGACTTTGGAGAAAATCCCTGAGGATTTTGGGACATTGAGAAGCAGTGGTTCCTGAAGGAAGAAAATGTCACTACACTTCAATGTTTTCTTAAGTTTATTGATAGAAACCCTCTAGTCTAGCTGTGTAGAAGAATTTTATGTCAGGACTCATGATATTAAGGTAGGATAAGACTTACCCCATCAAATCCTTGCCCCACTTATCTCTAGGGTGTCACCACAAAAGGACAAACTGCCATTTCTCTCAAATGTAGGGTGGCTTTTGTGACTCTCTTCTTTCTGATAGAATGAGGCAGAGAGGATGGGAAGCATCATCCAAGATGACATCATAAGAGGCTCAGGGTCCCCTGCTGCCACATTCTTCTGTCTTGTTTTTTGAGGGACCCACAGAGATCTGACATCTCTGGCCAAACTTGCTGAAGACTGAGGCTGCCAGCCCAGGTGAATGACTTTGGAACAGATCCCCTCTTAGGAGAGCCTTCTGATGGCAACCCCAGTCCACATCTTGTGGGAGGCATTGAGCAAGAGGCACACACCTAAGCCCTGCCCAGACTCCTTACCTGTAGGAACTCAACTGAAAGATGGAGGACTCCTGTGTTCCGAATGTGAAGTGTCTGCCATAGGCCATCTCTCTAGCCGGGAGTCATAGTTCCTAAGCCTCTTAGAGACTCAGGTTTCTCAACGATCAGATCAGATGGGAGGGGTAACAACACTAATCCGGCAGACTGTCAACCGAACTACAGCAATTGTAGTGTACAGCAGTGGCTGATATGCCGAAATTGTGTGTGAGATAGGAAAGTGTTGGTTAAATAAGTGGCCCTAAAAGCTTAGTGTAACATAAGCGCAAAGTTCCAGATTAAAAAAATGTCTGTGTGAGAGGTATGTGCATGTGATGTAGGTATCCAAGGAGACCAGAGAGGGTGTCAGATCCCCTAGGAACAGGAGTTACAGGTGGTTATGAGCCCAACTATGTGGGTATTGGGAATTGAACTCAGATTTTCTGAAAAAGGAGTAAATACTCTTAACTGCTGAGCCATCTCTCCAGTCCTGGGTTTTGTTTTTCTATTTTCTGTGACGAGGTCTCATGTAGTCCAGACTTGCCTTGAACTTGCCATCAAACTGAGGACAGCCTTGAACTTCTGGTACATCTACATCCCAAGTGCTGAAGCCATAGGCTTTTGCCACCACATTGGCATTAGAATTTCTCTGCAGAGTAAATTTGTGTTATGACTCCCAAGGCTCACATGACAAGTTTCTTCTCCACACTCACTCACCATTTGATCCCTGCCATGTGTCTGGGCTGCCTGTAGACTTCGAACACATCTCTACTCAGTGTGCACTTACCCAGCAATGCAATTGTTTGTCTGTGCCTGTGCCTTACACACTAGACTACGACCCACAGGAACAATGACTACCTACTTTCGGACCTTCCAGCTTTTTACACAGGTAAGTGATCAATGGATATGTATAAAATGAATGAATAGATGCTTAGATACTTGCTTTATTATAATTCCCTAATCTTTCTTAAGGATAAGACATTTCTTTTCATATTATATTATTTTATTATTTTGGTTTTGTTTTTTGAGGTAGGGTCTTTCTATGTAGGCAGCCCTGGCTATCCTGGAGATTTCTATGTAGACCAGGCTGGCCTCAAATTCAGACATCTCCTGCCTCTGCTTCCCAAGTGCTGGGATTTAAGGCATGCACCACCACACCCAACTCTTTTTGAGACCATGATATACCATGCCAAACTGTGACTGTGAGGGAGCTCTGGACACAGTATCCCAAATATGCCACTTTTGTTTATTATTTGGAACTAAAATCATGAGAAAAAAAAGCAAATGCAGGACAGGCCTTCTCTGGATTTCCCTATCTGTAGACAGATTCTCCAGAAGGGAAGCAATGGTCTCCAACCTCTCAGGGAGTTTTATCAACCAGCAGACACCAGAAGTCAACACATTACAAAAGCCATCACAAGCTACCACATTTCCACACATTCTATGAAGGAGTGTCCATTAAAACTACACACATACCTCTAAGTATAAATTTCTTCTTCCTCTTCCTCTGTCTGTAAGTTTTCAAATCTTCCACTTTGGAGGTATATATTTTTCCCCTATGACATCTCATACATTAAAAGTTAAGTGGGTAGTGTCTTCTCTGGTTCATCTGCCTCCTGTCAGTGTGTCTCATAGAACAAGTTCTCAAACTTAGGAGGATAGAAGGATTTTTCCCCACAATATCATTTTATTATTAGTCAACATTTATGGAGAACCCATATATGTTCCAAATATACTTTTTGGTTTACAAAGCACATCTTTATATAATTATTTATGTCATGTTTGAAAGTAGTTTCTCAGAGTCCTGAGAAAGAAGAACTCTACATAATTACCTGGTCATGGCACTCACAACCTTCACTAGGAGCAGGATGTGACTCCCTGGTTGCATTCCCTCTGGACATCCTACAGCCTGTAAGCTCTTTGCATCTAATTAAGTGATAAAATTATATCTTTGAATTTCCCACCAAATATTAATTTGTTGTGGGGTATCCACCAGAGAAGGCTACACAATCACTGGTTTAAGTCAATGGAAAGTCTTGATTAGCTGGCTTTTGTGACTGCACTGGGTGTTTGGGATCCCAGTGTAGTCCAAACCTTTCTCAGGGTGAGCTCTTAAGCACAAAACTATATCTCGGGTTGACACACTTTTGTAAGCAGGAACAGTTAGCCAGAAGTGGAACTACGGAAGCCAAAAAGCAAGGTTCATACATTTAGAGACGTTCCCAGAACCATGGACTTTGATGGATTAGGTCTTTGTTTTTGTTTTGGCAGCTGCTACTGTCTACATGCTGAGTTTTACAGCCTGAGTGGTACTTCCATCACAGAGTCAGTTGTGCTAAGGTTTGGGGATCTACAAAGGTCATTGACAGCAATACGTAAAAATGATTATAAGTTTTGAGAAAGTGGGATTTATTCCAGGAATGTAATGTTGGATTAATATTGAAAAAAAATCAATGCCATATTACACTCAAGACATAAAAGACAAAAACTACATGATAATCTAATAGTTACAAAAATATTTGACAAAATCCACTATTCTTCTTTATGAAAAAACATATAACAAAAGTACTTCCTTAAGCTGATGAAGAGACTCTTCCAAAAAAAAAATAGCCAAGATTATACCGAGTGGTAAAAAAAAATAAAAATAAAAGCAGCGGTTTTCCCTTATGTTTAGGAACATGATAATATTTTCTATGGTCATCATTTTTATACAGTATTGTGGGGGAAACAGCAGTGATTGCTGAAAGGAATATGGTTTTTTCTTGAGATGACAAAAGTGTCTAACAAAGTACGGTGAGAGTTATATACTCTGTAGATACATAAAAACATTTAAGTATAACTTCAGATAAAATTTATGTATATAAATTACATTCTATACTACTACTAAAACCCATTCATTACAATATTAAAATGATAAACATCACAAAAAATACCTAGTGTTTTCTCAGCACCGAGTGTATACTTGGGAGTACCTGACAAGCATATCCAGAGGTAAACTTTACTAATTTCCTATGTGCTTTTCAATGTAATTAAGTTGACAATCAAAATCAACTATCTGGCCTGCCCTTTGTCAGCCTGATACTCAGCCACATTTCTTTACATCATAACGTTCTACTCATAGAACTGACAAGTCTCAACCCATTCTCAATGTAAAATTCATTCACTTAACCTCCTAGAGTCCCCATAGCATTACCAGTTTCAACACTGTTTAAAAGTTCAAGCTTAGCTGGGGCACATGCTTTTAATTATAGCACTCAGGAGGCAGAAGAAGGCAGATCTCTGTGAATTCAAGGCCAGCCTATTCTACACACTGAGTTTTTTTTCTCATGCAATATATTTTGATCATGTTTCCCCCTCCACCAGCACTTCCCAGCTCTTCCCCACCTCCCTGTCTGCCCAACTTTATGTTCTTTTTCTCCTTCCCTCTTCTGTCTCTCAAAAACAAAAATAAAATGCTCACAAACACACAAAATTGAAAATCAAACAAAAGACAAAAGAAGCCAAACAAAATAAAACAAAACCACACACACACACAAAATGAAAAAAACAAAACACATTGAGTTCATTTCATGTCGGCCAACTACTCCATGGCATGGGCCTGCCCTGGAGTGTGGTTGATATACCCAATGACATTCTATTGGAGAAAAATGGGGCATGGAACTATATATAGAGATCTCAAAAAAGTTACACAAATGGCAGAGAAACAATTAAAGAAATGTCTGACATCCTTAGTCATCAGAGAAATGCAAGTCAAAACTACTTTGAGATTTCATCTTCATCAGTCAGAATAGCAAATGGTCAATAAAATAATGACAACTCATGGCAGCAAGGATATGGGGGAAGGGGAAAACTTAATCATTGCTGGTGGGAGTGCAAACTAGTACATCTACTATAGAAATTGGTGTGACTGTTCCTCAGAAAGTTGGGAATAGATCTACCTCAAGATCCAGCTATACAACTCTTGGGCATATGTTCTAGTTAGGGTTTCTATTGCTGTGAAGCGACACCATGACCACAGCAACTCTATAAAGGTAAAACATTTAATTGGGGTGGCTTACATTTTTGGAGGCTTAGTCCATTATCATCATGGTGTGACACTGTGATGTGCAGGCAGACATGGTGCTGGAGCAGGAGCTGAGCATCCTTACATCTTGACTCACAGGCAATAGGAAATGGTCAGTCTCACTGGGTATGGCTTGAGCATATATGAGACCTCAAAGCCCACCTCCACAGTGATATACTTCCTCCAACAAGACCATACCTACTCCAACAAGGCCACACCTCTTATTAGTGCCACTCCCTTTGGGGGCCATTTTCTTTCACACCACCACAGCATAACCAAAGGACTCCAAACCCTACTGACAGAGACACTTGCTCATCATGTTTGTTGCTGCTCTATTCATAATAGTCAGGAAATGCAAATAGCCTAGCTGTCTGCCAATGGATGGATAGATAATGAAAATGGGGTACATTTACATGATGGAATATTATTCAGCTGTTAAGAAAAATAAAAATAATTATGAACTTTGCACAATGGAGCTAGAAAAAAAAGTCATCCTAAGTGAGGTGTGACCCAGACTCCAAGAGACAAACTTTGCATGTGTGTGGATGTAGGTGGCAGGAGGGGAGGGTTTCTCAAGGAAGTGGCCATAGAATATAGTGTTATGGAGAGATAAAGGGGGAACTAGAAGAGGAGGATTAAATAGGCAGGGTTATGAGACAGAAGGGTAAAGGAGGGGGTATGGGAAGGGACAACTAATACCAAAGGCCTTTTGAAAAATCATATGGAAGCTTAGCACTGTAGAAGCTTCCTAAAAGATACACGTATATGAAAGGAATCTAAATGGAATCACCAAGTAACAGGGGAGACAATGCTTCAACTAGACATCTTAGGCCACTGAGTAAAACCTCCAGTGCTATAAACGGCTTACATAATGAGAGTCATTGGCCAAAGGGGTCCCATGAATACCCCCAAACATCACAGGCTATTGCCAAGGCTATTTGCTGTTCTTCACAACCTGATGGTAAGGCCCTATTGTAGCTAGAGTTTTCCTGCCTGACCCACAGTCAGGATAAATCTCTTTCACCTGCCAGTCCCACAGCCGCTCAGACCCAACCAAGTAAACACAGAGACTTACATTGCTTACAAACTGTATGGCCATGGCAGGCTTCTTGCTAACTGTCCTTATATCTTATATCAATCCATTTCTATAAATCTATACCTTGCCACATGGCTCGTGGCTTACCGGCATCTTTACATGCTGCTTGTCCTGTTGGTGGCTGGCAGTCAGTCACTCCCTCTGCCTTCCTGTTCTTTTAATTCTCTCTGTTAGCCCCGCCTATACTTCTTGCCTAGCCACTGCCAATCAGTGTTTTATTAGCAACACATTTGCCATACAGAACATTCCCACAGCACCCTATTGCTGAAGAAAACAATTATGTCATCAAGCATGGAGAAATCAAGCTCACCAGAAGCCTTACCCATACTGACTAGAGTTCAGGGTGTTGGAAGGTACTCTGCATACTACCAGAGAAAAAAATGTGGTCAATATCACCAAACACTAATTCTTATAGATCGATGTGTGGCATTTAAGTCACATGATAGTATCACACACACTTCCTAGGGCTTCAGCAACACTGTTACTATGGCCTTACTGTTTGCTGTCTACAAGTCTACACAGCTTCCTTCTCAGAGTCACCTGCATTCTGCCTGCAGCTTCCCTCAGCAGATGCTCCACACTTCTAGGATCTCCACTGTATCTGTGATGTTACTCTGTTTTAAAAAGTTATAGTTATATCATTTCTTCCTTCTCTTTCCTTCCATGAACTCTCCTTCTCCCTGCTCCTCAAAATCATAGTATTTTTTCTTTAATCTCTATCTATTTTAACACACACACACACACACACACACACACACACACACACACACACACCCATGACCAAATGTTCTCTAGTTTTCTGTACAGTCCCCATCTGTTGCAGAGAAAAGTTTCTTTGATGATGGGTGAGAGCTATGCTTAACTATAAGAACAAATATTTAGAATATAGTTCAAAGTTATGCTGGCACAGTAGTAGTTTCTCCTCTAAAATTCATGATCTTGCTAACCCCAGGAGGTTGGCTAGTTTTCCAGTATGAGGCACGCTTTTCCTCTTGTGAGCAGGCTTTTGTTGGTTACCACCAAGATATGAATGCCACTATTATACTTTTAGAGCTATCTGGTTCCATTCTTAGAGGTTCATACATTAAATTCCCTACTTGCAAGGATCCTGACACTGCCACACAATGGCTACCTTACTATGCTTTCCTTTGAAATCTTGGTGGAAGCCTTCATGACCTCATGACTATCAAATACTGTATGGCTATAAAACCCAGCATAATGTGGATGATGCCCAGGTCCACAGCTTGCTGGAACACTATCTAGTCTCTCTTGGACTGTGGCTATAGAGACTTTTGAGTGACTGGGTAACTGATCCTGGGAAATATATCCATAGGTAGCTCTGTAAGATCAGGGAGTCCTAGGGCTCTCTTCTCAAGAGAAAGTCTTTCAAATCAACCTACTCATTCCTACTCTGGAGCCTGTAACTGGTGGCATCTAGCCAGTTTCTGAGTTGCTCTAAAGGCGTATTTATTTCTCACTGTATCCATACAAAGTACTTGACTTCTTTTCAATGCTGCAAATTGTTCCAAGAAAATCATCCTTTCCTTAGCTTTGACTTTACTTATCTGATCAATCTGAGGTCTTTCTGCTTTGTACTTTGTCCCAGTTTTCTCTGTATAAAAGCAGACAGTAATAAGCATGGCACAGTCCAAATGCTGTGCCCCACAACATTTCAGGAGAAGACACTGATGAGGCCTCTTGCCCCTTCTGAGAAGAGGCCTCCTTCCCATCTACAGCTTCCTGAACTCACTCTTTTGCCCATTCCAGAATGCTGTCCCGAGCTGCCAGAGTCTCCTGCTAAGCTCTGCTACTGTACCACTGCATTCTATAGCTTCCCTAGACTGCTTCTCCATTTTTTGTTCTTCAAATTTACCACCCAAACAAGTTCCAAAGGCTTCTGAACCCCTGGTGTTGTCATAACAACAACCACACTTCTTGGTAGCAGTTTCTCTGTTAGTCAGGTGGGTATCACTGCGGAACACCTTACATAGACGACTTAATGAGGGATCGGTTCATCTACACTCATTGGTTCAGAGGTCTCAGCCCATCATGAGATGGGGAGTGGAGTGGAGCGGGGTGGGCAGTTGGAAGCATGGTTACTCAGCAGCAGAGAAAGAGCGCTGGCTCTTGACTGTTCCTCCTTTCCTCCTTTCAGTCTTTCCAGGTGCTCAGGATGGTGCCTCTTACATTCAGGGTGGGTCTTCTCCCTTAGTTAGTCCTGTCTAGAGATGTCATCAGAGAGTCGCCCACAGAAGTGCTTTCCAAATATTCAAGACACTCCTTAATACAATCAAGTAGATCACCAAGATTGATCATGAAGTCTTGTTTAATCTAATATATTCAAATCATTTTTCATGGGAAAATGGCTAAAACATCTTTTTAAAAAGCATTTTAATTTTTCTTTCTCTCTCTCTCTCCCTCCCTTCCTCCCTCCCTCCCTCCCTCCCTCCCTCCCTCCCTCCCTCCCTCTCTTCCTTCCTTCCTTCCTTCCTTCCTTCCTTCCTTCCTTCCTTCCTTCCTTCCTTCCTTCCTCAATTTCACATATATAAACCTGTGTCATGATCATATCCACCCATACCTCTCCCTCCCTTTCATCTAGGTACACACAAGTCTCCTTCCCATCTTCACGTTCTTTACTTTTTCCCTGTAACTCACAGAGTCCAGTTCATGCAGCCTATTGGAATGTTGATTTATCTAGTTGACTAGATCTTCTGCATGTCTTGAGCAGGTAACTGTAACAGATGTGAGTTCAAGAGTGCAATATTTGTGCAATGTCCAGAAAAGAGTGTTTCACAGCGCTCCTCTCCATCCTTTGGCTCTTTCTTTCTACCCCTTCTTCTGTGATGTTTCACAAGCCGTGTGTGCGTGCATGCGTGCGTGCGTGCGTGCGTGCGTGTGTGTAGGGGGTACAGAAGATCATTATTTTTGACTCAGCTTCCACAATGGGCTCCTATACAAAAGACTAAAAGAACAAATCATTCATGATTAAGTTCCACATAAACAAAGCAAAGCTTATCTGCTATCTGACCTCCTAAGAAATCAAAAGAGACAATAGCAAAATTTTCTAAGTAGGTCAGTTTTAATCATCTTGATAATGAAGTCTCTCTGCTTTAATCCTTACCAAAAAGAGAGCAAAATAAAGCAACATGATGTTAACCAACCAGTTACTGTTCTGTTGATTTCTTTCTGTCGCATCATTCTTTGAAATGTCAATGCATTCTTGTTCTTTGGGTCTTCTTTCTCTAGCCTTTTTTTCTGTGTGTAAAATCAGCTCATCACACATTTCTACTCTATAGAAGGAAATGTGTAGTTCTAGAATCATAAAAGAAGCCAACTGAAACCTTTAAATTGAGTATTTTGTAGTTTTACCTTTGGGTGGTACTAAGTTTCCAAAATACTGCGTGTATCTTACACATTCCAGTGTGTCTCAGTTTTGTAGCCCCATGTCTTAGAATTTCTACTGTGATGAAACACCATGACCAAAGCAACTTGGAGAAGAAAGGATTTATTTGGCTTACACTTCCATATCACTGTTCATCATCAAAGGAATTCAGGACAGGAACTCAAGGAGGGCAGGAACTTGGAGGCAGGAGCTGATGCAAAAGCCATGGAGGGATGCTGCTTACTGGCTTGCCCCTCATAGATGGCTTGCTCAGTCTGCTATAGACCTCAGGACCACCAGCCAAGGGGTGGCCCTACCACAATGGGCTGGACCCTCCTCCATCAGTCACTAATTAAGAAAATACCCCACAGCTGGATCTTATGGAAGCATTTTCTCAACTGAGGTTCCCTCCTTTCACATGAAGCTTGTGCCAAGATGACATAAAACTAGCCAGGACACGTTGTTTCAAAAGTCCCATGGTACCATGTGCCTTCTTGACAGTCTTAATGAACAGGCCAGATCTAGGTCATTTTCTCATCAAAATTTAGCTTAGAGGGCTGTGAAATTGCTGGGACAGAAGCTGATTCTGGGAGTCTGAGGTAGAGGCCCAGAACTGCATCTTTAACTATTTCCTAGCTGAAGTAACCATTACTGGCCTAGGGACGACAATTTACAAAATATGTGTTTAAACAAACCCAAGAAAGTCACACATGAGAGAAGAAATGCTTCTCTGTACAATACAGAGAGAATGTACATTTTGAGCCTTTATCACATTTTTTGAGGTGATGTTCCTCTGCATTGTAACTGAGACTTTCTGTGTTGACTTGAAATGATCCTGCATTTTTCAGTCTTTTCTGAATGTCTCCTGTAAATTATTCTCTTCCTTGAGCTCCTCATATTTGATTTGTAATTGGTTTTTTATACTATCTACTTAGAAAGTCTCCACTGAACAAATATGAATATTAATATGGAATAAGTTAAAAGAGGCATTGAAGGTTCTTGTATCCTAATGAAGACTTTTCAGTGATAGGAGACAATTTCTTCATCAATCAAAACCTAGAGGCACAAATATCTGTATTTTCCTTTTATAGTATATTGGACTGGTACTGAATCCATCCATTTACCCTAATTGAAGTACAAATTTGTAAAGCTACATCATAATTTATTGAGGTTTACTAATGGTATGAAGTAATACATTTAATTTTCCCAGAAGTGACACATTTTAATTTCCAAGATGAACTGTCTTAATTTCATTATTCAGGTTGTGCTGGATAGTTTTCTGTCAACTTGACACATGCTAGCATCATCTGAGAGGGAGACTCAATTGAGAAAATGCCTCTATAAGATTAGGCTGAAGGCAAGCCCACCAGGCATTTTCTTAATTAATTATTGATGTGGGAGGGCCCAGCCCAGTGTGGATTCTCATGGCAAGTTGAGTAGGAAATAAGAAGCACTATTATTAAGTTAGTAACACTCCTCCATGGCCTCCAGTTCTCGCCTCCAGGTTCCTGTGCTGCTTGAGTTCCTGCACTGACGTCTCTTGGTGATGGACTATTACCTGGAAGAGTGAGTGATACAAATCCTTTCCTTCTCAAGCTGCTTTTGGTCATGTAATTCATCACAGCAATAGGAACCCTAAGGCTCCAAGATTTGACAAGTGCATCTATATTGAATGTACACACACTGCATTCCTTTCCAAATTTAATGCATCTAGGTATCTACAGATTCAATCTTAAATATCTGGATAGGCCCATGTGTTAAAAAGGCCAAAAAGGCCTGATTGCTAGTCTGTGACACTATTGTGAGACGGTGAGTCCTTAAGGCCTAGCAGAACTAAATTACATTGTTGGTGTTATGTGGTGGCATTGTATTCCCCCAAATATTGTGTACCCTAATAAATTTATCTGGGGTCAGAGAACAGACAGCCACTAGATACAGAGACTAGAAAATGGTGGCACTCACGCCTTTAATCCTAGCATTCCAGAGATAGAAATCCCTCTGGATCTCTGTGAGTTCAAGGCCACATTGGAAACAGCCAAGCATGGTGACACACGCTTTTAATCCCAGAAAGCCAGCCTTTAATCCCAGGGAGTAATGGTAGAAAGCAGAAAGGTATATAAGACGTGAGGACCAGAAACTCGAGGCATTTGGCTGGTTAAGCATTTGGCTGGTTAAGCTTTCAGGCTTCTAGCAGCAGTTCAACTGAGAGCCATTCGGATATGAGGACACAGAGGCTTCCAGTCTGAGGAAACAGAACCAGCTGAGAAGTTGGCCAGGTGAGATAGCTGTGGCTTGTTCTGGTTCTCTGATCTTCCAGTTCACCCCAATACCTGGCTCAGGATTGATTTTATTAATAAAACTCTAAGATTCATGCTACAGTGTTATGCCTTTTGTCATCAGATCTTTCCTTTCTCTCTCTGCTTTCTGGCCACCGTGTGGTGAACAGTCCTCCTTTGCATATGTTCACACCATGATGGCCACCGTGTGGTGAATAGTCCTCCTTTGCATATGCTCACACCATGATGGCCACCGTGTGGTGAATAGTCCTCCTTTGCATATGTTCACACCATGATGGCCACCGTGTGGTGAACAGTCCTCCTTCGCATGTGTTCACACCTTGATATGTCACATAAACAAATCAAGAGAGCCTAGTGACCATGGGCTGAAACCATGAGCCCAAACAAACTCTTCCTTTTTAAATGTGGATTTACTTAGATGTTCGCTGTAGCAACAGTAAGGTGACCATGGTCTACAGCTAGCAAGGTTGTAGGTAAGGACTACCCGCCATGTGTGCCCGATATGCCGTACAATACCTTACACCATGCTTGCCTTGCTGAGCTTGTGCTTGTGTGAGTCCAGTTCCCCCTTGCAATTTCCCAATTCCCTGATTCTGGAAAAAGAATGTTTATCGTGATGTTTTACAAGGATGCTCAGCTAAGAGTTTACCTAGCCATCAGGGAGGCCTTTGGACTTGGGACTTTTTAGCAATGCTAGGACAAGTAAGATTGGGACGTTCTGAGGGTAGAATTAGTGCATCTTGCATTATGAAGTGGGTCTAAAGCTTTGGATCCAGGATGGGATATAAGAATTTGGATCTGGAGTGTCCCCAGAGTCTCACATCGAATGTCTTAGATATCATCCTGCATTGGTGCTGAGAGGTGGTGGAAACATTATAAGGCAGGGATTAGTGCAAAGAAGTAACTTCATACTGTCTTTGAAAATGGTTCTAGAAAAAGAAAATAAAGAAAGAAAAATAAAGATGGGGGAATGGGGGGGGGG
>CABHPQ010146415.1:3377-23621 GCA_902168405.1 Peromyscus aztecus
CACACACACACACACACACACACACACACACACACACACACACACACTTCCACCCCATATAATGCTTTTGCATTCTCAAGGTGAACTGGCCAGTAGCCAAGGCCAGGTGAGAGCCATGCAGAAAGTGGAAAGCAGGAGCCTCAAGGTCCACAACATGTTAGACACACTCTTCACCTGAGACATGGATAATTTCACAGTCATATTCTCAGTGCACCCAAGTCTACATACAACAGCAAACAACAAGAGTCATGAAAACAAGGAAAATACCAGAGTACAATGATAAATACAGTCAATTATCCAAATTGCTGGAAACAAAACAATACTACATAAACAGCTATATAATGAAAAACAAAGTATGTTTTTACTTTTTGAACTCACTGATATGAATACGGGAATTCTTATCCCATTAATTTTGTATAACGAAATCACTTATCTTTAATATATCTCGACAGATCTTTATAGTATGAAAATTACCCATGAGACGGTGTTGCTGTGCTTATTATCAAACATGTTGTTAAGATGCAGAGCCTCTTAGATGTTTTTAGCAGGAAAAGGCTGTGAGAAAATTAGATTTTTGTTAACAATGTTATTCTCAAAGATAATAACCCATTTAAAAAACATGTTTTGTCCCCATTAGAGCCACACAAAGAGAAATGACTGCCTGTGACCTCTTGGTGTGAAATGTAAAACTAGTTCAGAGATGCTTAACCCATTTGGAACTGGAATGCAATTTTGATTGGGTTTGGTTGTCCTAGCCTTTTTAATTCTGAGAACACAGAGGTTACACATAGCACCTTCCATGGTTGTTAATACTTGGCTTTGACTCACAGGCCAAGATGTTCAGGCCATAGAAAGTTGTACTTTCTGGGTTGGGCTCAGTGTTAACTAGAATTAGTTTCATTCATCTACTAGCCTGGAATAGGATTTGCTAGGCAGGAGTGATGTAGGGGCATGGTGCTGGCAGCTTCTGGTGAAGGGACGGGGCAAATTATTTCTTCTCTTTCCTCCTCCTCTTCTCCCTCTTCCTCCTCCTTTTCCTCCTTCTCATCCCCTTCTATTCCTTTTCTAGCTCATGTGTGTGCAGGCTGGTGAGTGGCTTATGTGTAAGCATGTGTTTGTGTGAGGGTGTGTCCCTGAGCATGCACTAGAATGCCAGGTAGCAAGTGTCCTTCTTTATCACCCTTCTACTTATTCCTTTGAGGCAGGATCTTTCCCTGAACCTGGAATTTGAATTATTTTCATCTAGGCTGACATCAACAGTTCTCCTGTCTCTGCCTCCTACAATGCTGGTTTTTCAGGCATGCACAAGACTGTGACTGGTGTTATGTTGGTCCTGGGATCTGAACTCGGGTCCTCATGGTTGTGCAGTAACTACTTTACTACTGAACCATATCCCTAGTCTGGGGCAAGGTTCTCAACCATGTTCTTCATCTTTCCACCAAAGGTAACAGCAGTCACGTTCTTTGGTTGTGAGGATAAATGACATAATACAGAAACACTGACATGTTGCACGTGTGAATGAGTACATCAGTGTGGGAGGTCTGTCATTTGTTATCTGAATGGGGCAGCCTTCCTGTCTCTATTCGGAGGCTGTGCTTGGGTTACAGCTATGCGAAGATGTAATTCCTTCATCTTCAGGTGCTGGGTGGGAGGCAGCTGAGATGCTTTGAGGATCCAGGGTGGAGGACTTCTGTTTCATTTATCTTTTTTGGCTACTCTCATTTTCTATGTACTTGATGGTGTGAAAATTATTGGGAAGCAGTGGGCAAGGAATATGGAATTAGCTATTTCCTTAAAATTGAAATTACCTTCTTAAAGAAAAGGGCATTATTATCTGAGGTTGAACTTTACACTGGTAATGTGATCTATAACTGTGGAAGCCTAGAAGCTGCCTAATTCTTCTTGCCTGTGTGTCCGATTTGCAGATACGAAAATGAATGTGAATGTCAATCCGTGCTAAAAGAAATGCTGGAGCGCCTTAACAAGGTGAGTGGAACACAGCCTTGGCTTTACACAGCTCCCTTACAGCACTGAATTGGATGGTAGGAGCAACTGTTTCCCATAACCCTCTTCCCATTATTTTAGGATTTGTCTGTCTCTTGTTGCCATTTTCTTTCTTGACTTTCTTGACAAGCTTGTGGGAGCCCCAGATCAGCCTGCGGTTACTGCAGGGGCTGATTTCACTCCAAGAAAGAAATCAGCCCAGGGCCTTCTTTCTCCAGTGAAAGGGCTTGCCCATGGGCTTAAGTAGCTTCAGAACTCTTCCTCCATGCATGGCAGGCATAGACTGGAGTGTTTGTATTCCTGGCTCATTCTCTACTTCCCAAGGACAATTAGAGAAACCGCGTCCCTCAGAAGCCAGACACAAAGTCAAGTGCTGTAGGTTAAAGATGCCTCGTGGTCTAGATAGTGGATCCTTCTCCTGTGTCACTCCACCTGTTACCAGACATGCAGAAACCATAGAAGACTTCCTGAACCTCCTGCTGTGGGAATGTGACTCACTCATCTCAGGCGTACTAGGCATGCACACCCCAGGAAATGAATCTTAGTCATCCAAGATCAGCGGTGAGTGTGGCTAAGTTCCCCAGTTGTTCCCCCTCAGCATAGAGAGTTCCACAAGTCTCCAGGGTTCCCAGCAGGATCAGTCTTGTTGTTCACAAGGGTGACCTATCTGCCTGTCTACCCTTCTGGGCTTTGCCTCTCTGTATCCCAGTGTGTATCATCAGCTGAGAAAGAGGAGCCTGGAAGAGCGGAATGCTCATCCTGTTGATGGTCAGAAAAGTGATTACATTTTTGTTTACATTTACTTATTTATTTACTATTTAGTGTGTGTGTGTGTGTGTGTGTGTGTGTGTGTGTGTGTGTGTGTGTTCACATGTGCCATTGCATGTGGTCAGAGGACAGCTTGCAGGGGTGGGTTCTCTCCTTCTACCACGTGGGTCCCGGGGATTGAACTCATGCCATCAACCTTGGCAGCAAGTATCCTGACCTGCTTGGCTATCTTGCCAGCCTTGGATCAGAGATTTTGCTTAACAAGTCTGGAGCCGTTTGCTGAGTCAAATCAACCTTTGCCTCTCCGCTTAGTCTCAGGGCCAGTTCTGATAGTGTCACTTGCGGGAGGGATTCACCCTTGGGTGTGGCTGTGGGAACATCGATTCCCACACCTGCCAGACTGTCACGTGGCTCATGCAGTAGACATCCAGAACAGGTCATTTTGGGTTCTTAAGCACATATGCCAAAACAAGCCACTCTTTGTTACCCTCTTTGGAGGGAACTAAATCCCTCAGTGTAACAGCTAAATGGTACAGCCAGAGTTAGTCACATGCTCAGCCTTTTGATGGAGTGAGAACCACAGGTGGCTCTTAAATCAACATTCAAGCTTGCACATCCTCTGTAACTCATGGCCACACGTATGTACTTAGAAGATGATTGGCTAACAGTAATTCCCGAGTTTGCTTATCAGCTGGGCGACTGGCTCTAAGGAGTGAACTTTAAAGCTTAACGCTCCCCTTTTTTAAAATTAACAACAATTTAGACTGATGTAGCTCCTAGGTACATGTGTTTACCTAAAATCGATGAAAAACATCCGAAGGGGCTCACGTGCATGCCGTTCATGTGCCTCCGACGTCCCCGGTGGGAAAGAGCAGGACATCCCGGGGTCCGGGGCCGAAAAGATGGAACATGAAGCGACCACCTTCAGGGTTACCAGCTGCTACATGTCTAAGAATTCCTCCCTCCAGAGAAGAGGAGAGGAGGGGCCTGGGAAGGGAGGCATTAGGGAGGAGGTTGGAGTGTGGAGAGGCTTGCAGGAAAGGAGAGCAGAGGGAGAGAGCAGAGTCTGGAAAATATGCCAAGGAGAGAGCGGAGTCTCAGCTCACTCAGAGTTTCCTTCAGGCAGATGCACAGTTTTGGAAAGATGTTTTGATATCCAGGGTTGGAAGAAAAGTGTTTTTAAAAATAAATCCCAGCTTGCCAGTGGTTTTAATGAACTTGGAACTCCATTCTTTAGCAGCTGGGTTTTGACGGAAGCCTAGAATTCCTGGGGAAAAGTTGTCAAGGATGATTGTCAAGGGTGCCTTGAACTTTAATGATCTCTCTGGTTCCTTTCTCAAAAATGGCTGTGAGGGCTGGGATGTATCTGAGTAGCAAAGGGCTTCCATAGCATGTGCAAACTCCTGGCTTCCATGACCAGCACAGTGGGAGGTGAAGCTGTAAATATCCTGGACCACGCAGACCACGTGGACGGGTGGCTCTGGAACTTCACCTTGTGTCCTCAGCACCTGGTAGGGGTGTTGGAATCCTCAAGAGTATTTCATTTCTAGCTAGCTCTCAGGTACTGTGATCTGTTTTGTGAACCATCTACTCTGTTTCGAGCACACACAATATCAGGGTTGGATTATTTTCTCAAATTAGACAGTTGACCCAGGCAGTTGATTCTGAAACATCTAGATGCTTCTGTTGCTGCAGCGTTTGGAAATTCAGCTGACAGTCTCTCAGGCATAATGAAAACACAAGCGTCTACACATTTCTGCTCTCTGGCACAAATAAAAGAACATGCTTCCAAAACAAATTCTCATCATATCAGCAACTGCACAGTTCCAAAGCGCCGACTCACCTCTGGGATTTTCGGGGCAGTATATGACATGATTGTCTTCCAAGCAAGACATGTGCTTACAGAACCATCTGACTAACTCCTATTTTAAAGATAAGAATTGCATTTTTATTATCACCACAGGTGGCTTTGAGATAGTGCTCTGTGGGAGCTAATGGTAGTCCTGGCATGATCGCCAGGGGGAGATGTGGAAGGTGTCTGGTAGGATGGGCTCTCCACTCGGCAGGTTGCAGTCCTGTTATCATCTGTTAGTTTCCATTAACAATGGAGGGACCCATTGATCAGCCTGGTCCAAGTGCCCTCACAAAAGAAGACTTTAGGCTTTGAACTACATTTGCCAGAGCCCTAAGTTCCGTGGATTTGGTTGAAGGGCCACTAAGGGACTAGAGCTGCTGGACAGATGGGCTGTCTGTGGCCTTTTATGATCTGCAGGAAGATGATCCAATGTGCTTAGCATGTATAAGGTCCATCTCCACCCCCATCCCAAAATAAGCAAGCTTCTTTGCTTTGGTCTTATACAGTGTATAGTAAAATATACCAGGGAAGCCGCTGAATAAGATCAAAGCAAAGGTACCAGTGACTTTTTAAAAAAAAAAAAATGCGAGCAGACCAATGTTCTCCAAGGTCTCGTCCATCTATAAGATTCTTGTTGCATGAATCCTAAATGGTCTTATAATAAAAACCCAGACTCAGATATTGGGGTAAATCCTGAAAGATCAGAGAGACAAAGGAGCCAGGCACTAGAGAAACTTCTCACCACTACCGAATCCTCAGGCCAAATGGAAGGTGAGATCCTGTCACCAGGAATCCTCTGACTGAAAGCCTCTGAGTTCTCAGCTGAAAGGGGGGCCTTTGTCCTTAGCCCAAAAGCTCTAGTTCCTGTCTCCTCATGCCTTATATGCCTTTCTCCACCCAGCCTTTTTTCTTCCTTCCTAGTGCTGGGATTAATGGTGTGTGTGCTTCCCAAATACTCGTAGCAAAGGCATGAGATCTCAAGTGCTGGGATTAAAGGCGTGTGACTTCTAAGTACTGGGATTAAAGGTGTGTGCCACCACTGCCTGGCCTCTATGTTCAATCTAGTGGCTGGCTCTGTTCCTTTGATCCTCAGGCAAATTTTATTTGATACACAATATATCACCAGAGATTCTGAATGTTTGATCTCTCTTAGCAATAACACAAAGAACAAGGGGCGCTTGGAATCCCATTTCTAATTCTCCCTCAGCTCCAGTAATTATGGATCAAATATAGGGTCATGTTTGGAAAAAGTGAACATCAGTAAATCTTGTCCACCCCACCCTATCCTTATAGGCTGAAAAGGGACAGAAGGAAGGTAGAAAAGATCTAAGAAATTGGCTGTGTCTTTGTATGACACTCTTTCGTGTGTGTGTGTGTGTGTGTGTGTGTGTGTGTGTGTGTGTTGATGTGAGGTGGGGGTGGGGGTACATGCCATGGTGTGTGTGTGTGTAGCTCAGAGAACAACTTTGAGGAGTCAGTTCTCACGTTCTACCTTTATATAATATAGGTTTGGTCTTAAAACTCAAGTTACTAATGGCAAGATACAGATATTCTAGATAATAATATCTAGTTATTCTGTAAATTTTAACGTTATTTGTTATGTGAATAGATATAAACTCTTGGCTTTTTCTAGATAAGATTCCTCAAGCCTGGCACTGTGGACATTTAGGCTATAATATTCTTTGTTATGTGAGTGTGGTGGGAAGCGGAGGGCCGTTTGGGTATTGTAGGATACTTACAGCGGTCTTCTGGCCTCTACCATTCAAATACTGACAATAATAACTATCTCTAGATGTCAAATGTCCTCTTGGATGCACAATCACCGAGTCATGAGAACTGTTGTTTTCAACTAGGCCCAATGACTAGCTTGGTGTTTTATTTAGAATGCAGCATCTAGGGCTGGCAAGATGTCTCAGCGGGGTAGAAACACTTGCTGTATATGACTGATGACCTGAATAGGATCCCAGGAACCCATGATGGAGGGAGAGAATCAGCTGCTGAAAGTTGTCTTCTGATCTTGCACGTGTGCACACCTCAAACCTGCACACATACACACACACACACACACACACACACACACAGAGACACACACGAACAAGACGCTGTGTTTTAGTAAGTCTCCATGTCGTCGCTGTGTTCGCACATTGGTTCACGGTACACCCAAGGGCTCCTGTGACCCTGGCGCGGCTCTTTTCGTTGCAGAAAGCCGATGAAGCCTTATTGCGGAACCTGCACCTTCAGTTGGAAGCACAGTTTCTGCAGGCAGATATCAGTGTGGCCAAGGACAGGTACAAAAAGGTGAGTGGCGCATGTGGGAAGGAAGCCCTCTTTCCTAGAAAACCCAGTCTGGGTTTGGCTGAACAGGAGATTGCTAGACTGAGCAACCTGTGATTACATTCCCCTGAACTGGCATGAGCTGGCCACTGGACAGCACTCACCCAGCCTGAGGCGTATAGAGAGCATCAGTGGGCAATGCCAAGTTATGTGGGGATTGTGATGTTAGGTTTCGGTGTCTGTACTTCACATTGTAATCTACAAAATTATTTAGACGGCTGTATCTCAAGCTGTAAGCAGTCAACTTTTATCTCAGAAAAATACAGAAAGGGAGAGTTTTTTTTTTTTAAAGGTATTGTGTTACAGCCCTTAGCTCTGCCTTCGAGGCCACTAGTTGACACCTTTATTTAGGAGCCCCCTCTTTCAGAGTGTCCTAACCTTTCCCCTTCCTGATCAGACTCTCGTGGGTGTGATGCTGGAGGCCTTGGCACACTGGAAAATCAAATCCTAGCACTGTGTAATCGTGAGTGAGCAGCCTGGCCTTTCTAGGCTGCTTGCTATTTTCAAAATTCGAGTGGCATCCCGGTGCCACTGTGTGGGTTAACCATGGGTTAATGGAGAGGGAATGCCAACTCTCCCTGGGCTCTGAGCTCCTTCTGATGGCCCACATTGTAACCCGAATCTTAGGTCTGTTGTCCCTTGACTTAACCAGAAGAAACCTGGAGACAGGAGGGGGTTATTTACAGTTGAGGCCAGAATTCATAGTTTCCTTCCATCTCCCTTGTTATTTTGTAGAAAAGAGGAAACAAAACCCAGGAAATGGACCTGTGTAGATTTAGCTGCACGTTGTTATGGCTGTGAGGACCCTTTTCCTAGGGTGCATGGGGAATTTCTTAATTGGCCTTAGGACCCCTATCTGTTCTCACCAGGCTGGAATTTCTTGGAGAAACTTTCCTTCTGTGGGGTTCATTTCTTTTAGGGTCCCCGTTTCACTGATATGGTATCTGCACCTCTTTGCCGAGGACCTTACTGTAGCAGTTGAAAGCTTGTTCTGTCTCATAGGAAATATTGGGGGACCTCCATACCCCTGGAGCGGCCTCATCCAGCGGCTGACCGGTGTCTGTATCAAAACTCCCTGGGCTCCTCTTGCCTGGGTAGCAGGACTTGGATGAGAGTCTCAGCAGAGTGTGCTCCATGCCCACAGGGATGCAATAAATGGCAACCCCTGCTTGGCCAGTCTCCTGCCCCTGTCACTTCCCTGTCCTGTTAGTCACACGGGCCTGTTTCATTGCCCAGTTCAGCTGTCCACACCCAGATCTTTCTCTGGGGAACACTTCTAGGGCCCAGCAAGCCTGTGTTCCCTCCTCCTCCTCCCCTCCACCCCGCCTTGTGTGCTTTGCACTCTGCACAGACAGAGATCCTTCCAGCCTCTCACCTGGCCCTCGCCTGTTTCCTCCTCCACACCTTGCAGCTTCCTTGTATTTAGCTTCCTTGTATTTATCCTGAGAGCAAGGCCTGGGGGCAGTCTCAAAGCAGCCCAGAGTACTCTTAAGGCATTCAGAGCAATAATTAGGAGGGTGGGAAGTTCCCGTTTATTTATTTATTTATTTAATTTTTATTTTTATAATTATTATTTTTTTTGAAGCTCCCGTTTATTATCTGTTGGACCCCAGCCTGGTTTGGAGGGGCTCAAGTCAGCTCCTATGAGCAGAGCCTGAGATGGTGACCTAGGGACCTCAGTTGAATTAGAGGAGGGCTGTGGGGAGAGAGAGAGAAGGGAGCATTGGGCTCATCTGGAGGCCATGAAGTTGGTCTGTTTCACTCATGGGCTGGGGCCCATGGAGCTTTCTGGACAGGTTGAGCCGTGGTTGGTCAAGGCTGATTTCTGTAGAGGGGCTGTGTGATCAGTCATTGGTCATAGCTGGGGAAGGTGCATTGGCTGGTAGAGGTCACTAGGCCTCCCTGCGGACAGTCAGCCCTGTTTCATAAAGGGACTCCCGTTCTAGGGGACTTCAAAGCCAGCCTGAGAACACACACATTCCTTTAGTCTCAGCATGGCTGGCTAAAGCTGCCCCCTCAATGAAACACTGTCCTGTGCTGTCAGAGTCCTCTGTAGCTGCCAGCCCTTGTTTGGTCCCTTCCCTTCTGGCGCACTTAACATCCAGGGCTCTGTGAAGCCAGTGGCAGTGTGTGAAGGTAACTGAAGGGAAATGGCGAAATAAAGCAAGCCTCAGTTTACTCTTCTGCTCTGTTGCTCTCCTGGAGCTGTGGAATGCCCACTCCACGGTGCCCTCCCTGACAGCTGCCGCTGATCTTTTTGTCGTTCCCAGTACGACGACAGCTGTGAAGGGCTCACTTCGGGCGGGAGGGGAGGATTCAGGCAGCCCGACTTGTAATGAAAGTTCTTCCCCTCTGCAACAGAATCTTCTGGAAATCCAGACCTACATCAGCATCCTGCAGCAGATCATCCAGACTGCTCCTCAAGTGTCCCTGGTTACTGGTGGGATGCGGGAGGTAAGAATTGGAGCCATGGCTGCAGGGAAAGCTGTCTGGTCCTGGGGGAGTCTTTACTCACATACTTGTGGACGGAGTTGACCTTCTCAGAGGTTCAGGGACAAACACTGGGTCAGACTGTTGGAGCTACAGTAAGTTATCCCCTGCCTACTTCTGAGTGATGTTTAGGTTTGAGGGTTATTCTTACATTCTTTGTTCCAACTGTAAATGCTGATAGATTTCAGAAGACATAAGCTATGTCTCTTAACATTATGTTAGGTATTTTCTTCTAGGAAGTATGGTCTATTCTCTCTTGCATACTTTAAAGATGGTATTCAAAATTGTGTGCTAGTCTCTTTCCTCTTGCCGATGACACAATAGTAGACTGAGCAAGCTAGAAAGAAGAGAGGATTGCTTTGACAGATGGTTCTGGAGATTCAGGGGCAAGGGGCTTTCGTCTAGCTACAGTGTTTTTGCTGGCAGTGTCCAGAGGTAGTGCAGAGCACTACAAGGCAACAGGTCCTGTGTCTGTGTGTCCGTGTGTCTGTGTGTCCTTTGAATTTTCTCTTCTCATAAAGCTAGCAGGATTCATCAAGGGAACTGGACCCCGATGAACTTATCCAACCCTAATTACTTTCTAACGGCCCCTTCATAGTCTTGACTAACTTTCCCTTTTTTCTTTTGAGACACTCTTTGTAGCATGAGTCTTAACAGGTCTTATTAATAAAATCAAACCTGAGCCGGTTATTGGGGTGAAATGCTGGAAGGTCAGAGACAGAATAAGCCACAGCTTCCTCACCTTGCCGGATCCTCAGCTGGTCTTGTTTCCTCAGACTGGAGGCCTCTATGTCCTCATATCCGAATGACTCTCAGCTGAACTGCTGCTAGAAGCCTGAATGCTTAACCAGGCCAAATGCTTCTCCAGGCCAAAATGCTTCTCCAGGCCAAATGCCTAACCAGGCCAAAATGCCTCGAGTTTCTTCACGCCTTATATACCTTTCTGCTCTCTACCACCACTCCCTGGGATTAAAGGCTGGTTTACTGGGATTAAAGGTGTGTGTCACCACACCTGGGCCGTTTCCAATGTGGCCTTGAACTCACAGAGATCCAGAGGGATTTCTGTCTCTGGAATGCTAGGATTAAAGGTGTATGCTACCACTGCCTAACCTCTGTTTAATATTGTGGCTGTTCCGTCTCTGACCCCAGATAGGTTTATTAAGGTACACAATATTTTGGGGAACACAATACCACCACAACTCTTGCTCTGCAATTTCAGCTGGCCTGGAACTTGCCATCTTCTTGCCTCGGCCTCCTGAGTGTTGGGATTATAGGCATGTGCTTCCATCTTCTCAAGGCTTCTCAGAAGAGATTAAAATCCAGTATGGATGCTCAGAGGGCACAGACCACATTCCTGTTGTACCGGGCCATTGTTACACTCCCTCTAGTTATGAATGAATTCCTGTTTTGCGTTCCTGCCGGAGCTAGCTGTCGGCCATCGCTTTGGTCCTTGTTTTATTTCTCTGCTAGGTATGTAGCGAGTCTGGATGTGGTTTGAATTTGCATCCTCCAGTAACTAATGATGTTAAGCATCATCGTATGTGTTAATTTACTATTCACGGATCTTCTTTGTTGAGGTATCTGTTCACCTCTTTTGCCCATTCCTAAAGTAGGGATGTGTGAAAGCCTGTTTGTGTTGCTATAGTACAATGCCACAGGCTGAATAATTTATAAAGTTCAGAAGTTAGCTTCTCACAGTCCGGAATCTGGGAAATCCAAGATCAAAGCACCAGCTTCTGGTTAGGGGCTATCTCAGGCTACCTTAATTGGTGGCAGGTGGGAAGGAAAAAAAGGGACAGGTTCCTAGTCTTCACTGTCAGAAGAACAGAAGAGGGAGAAGACACTCCTATGAGCTTGTTCTTAGAGGCTCAAGTCCATTCCTGAGGACAGAGAACCTTCAACTAGGCCCCAGCTTTCAACTCTACTTTGTTGGGGATTCATTCGGGGGACATGCAAACAGTAGTAGGCTGTTTGTTTTCTTATTCCCTTTAGCAGTTTGGTCATAAAACAAACTTCAGGGCACTAATGAATGCACTTGCAAGGGTCATCTCTGTTCCTGACTGTGTGAGCCTATGGCATGTGTGAGAGATGTGAAATCCTGTTGCCAGTCTAAAACTCCCATTTCCTTTTTAGTGGTTCTCCAGCTGCTTGGCGGGATGGTGGGCATTTTTTATATGTAAGCATAGACAAAGGGATGCAAATCAAAATTAAAATGTGGGCTGGATGTGCAGCTCAGGGGTTGAGGGTGTGCCTTGGATGTTCAAGGCCTGGGTTTGGTCCTTGGCACCAAATATGATGAAAGAAATAAAATGCCACCATGTCCTTTCCTCGGTGGTTAGGGTAGGCTGGCAGAAGTTTGGTGGACTGATTGACCAGATTCTGATAGGGATTTTTGTTGTTTGTTTTGTTTTTCAAGGATGACCTAAGACAGTGATTCTTAGCCCTGGTGCCTTTGTAGTTTCCTAGAAGTGTGCTCAAGCTGTGTCCCAAGCCAATGACTGGACTCCTCAGAGCAGAACTGTGCTCTTTGGGGCACACGGAGGGCAGACAGACTGCAGAACCAGAGCGATAGGCTTGCCATATGCTTTAAGTGGTTTAATTTTAACTTATTTAAAAAAACAAACAAACCAAAAACCTCAAGGCTGAAAGACCCCTACCCCCAATGCCTTTAATAACGTCTGTTGCACTCATGAGCTTACAACATCCCTCATTACCTGCATCGGGTCTGCACAAGACTGTGCTGGTCAACATAGACGTGGGGTGGGTGGAGCTCAGGGGGTCTAACCCTTCCCTAAGAGCTATTGGCTGTTGATGTTAGTGGAGGGGATACTTATTGTCATCAGTGGTATCCACCTATGTACAGGAAAGACAGGGAAGCACAGATTCAGAAAGCATCTTGTTCTTTGTGATTCTTAGCTTAAGAGTTCTGCACACTGGTTAGTTAGTTAGGTAGACACTGGCTAGTTAGGTAGACACTGGTTAGTTAGGTAGACACTAGCTAGTTAGGTAGACACTGGTTAGTTAGGTAGACACTGGTTAGTTAGGTAGACTGGCTAGTTAGATAGACACTGGCTAGTTAGATAGACACTGGTTAGTTAGGTAGACATTGGTTAGTTAGGTAGACACTGGTTAGTTAGGTAGACTGGCTAGTTAGGGAGACACTGGTTAGTTAGGTAGACACTGGTTAGTTAGGGAGGCACTGGTTAGTTAGGTAGACACTGGTTAGTTAGGTAGACTGGCTAGTTAGGGAGACACTTGTTAGTTAGGTAGATACTTGCAGGTTTGTTTCATTGACTCTTTTTTTCCTGGAAATTTGTGTAAGTTACCTTTGCACAAATGAACGTTGTTAGGGTTTGAACATGAAATGTCTCTTACAGACTCATGTGTTTGAATGCTTGGTCCCTAGTTGGTGGCTTTCTTTTGGGAGCTGTGGTAGTTTGAATGTAATTTGCCTCCATAATCTCATAGGGAGTGGCACTATTAGGAGGTGTGACCTTGTTGGAGGAAATGTGTCACTGTGGGAGTGGGCTTTGAGGTCTCTTATGCTCAAGCTACTCAGAGTGAGACAGATCACTTCCTGTTGCCTGCAAGATGTAGAAATCTCAGCTCCTTCTCCAGCACCATGTCTGCCTGCACACTGCCATGTCCCACCATGGTGATAAAGGACTGAACCTCTGAACTGTAAGCGAGTCCCAATTAAATGTTTTCCTTTATAAGTGTTGCTGTGGTCATGGTGTCTCTTCACAGCAATAGAAACCCTCACTAAGACAGGAGCTTATGGAACCTTTAGGAGGTGGAACCTAGCTAGGGGAAGTGGGACAGGCCTTAAGGGGTTCAGTCTGTGGTTAGTGGGCCCTCTTGCTTTGAGCCTGTGGCAATTCAGTACTTCATGGCAGGAGCAGAAGGAGAAGAGAGAAAGGGGACCTGGGACCCAGTATCTCCTTCAAGGGTGTAATGCCCTCCACCTAACTTCTTCCCACTAGGGCTCCTTCTGCAGGTTTCACTACTCTCCATAGCTCCATAGGTTAGTAAACAAGCCTTCAACCTGTGAACCTTTGACATCTACACCATAGCAGCCCCTTGTGAGGTGTCTTTGAGCAGGGGCTGCCTTCTCTATGTGGCTTGAACACTTAGTATAGACTCAGCTTTGAGTTTATGGGGTGTTGAGGAAGTGTCCTCTGTGTTGAAGGCAGGGTTCCTGAGCAGTCAGCCTTTGTGAATCACTGGTATTTTTGAATAAGTAGAGAAGCAAGTCAGGACAGATTGTGGACAGGTTGGAAGGGGGTTCCTCCCAGACTCTGCCCCATTGATCATCCATAGGTCAGTGCAGTGGCCTCAGAAGGGCCCTACTTCCCTATCACCTTTTGGGGTCAGGTGACTCCTGCCTGGTACTGGTGCATAGTTCATGGCTCAGAGCACAAAATGATTTTCATCTCCATAGACACAGAATCCAGAGCCAAATGAGCATCTGCATTCCACAGTTTTCTTTTCACAAAACGGAAAATGGAGGCTTTGAAAGTCAAATGTCTGTCTGGCTAGCCAGTCTGTGGCACAAAGAGGTCTATACTTGGGTCTGCAGATCTTTGTTGTCTGAACTTTACTCTTGAGTAGTTAATGGTTCAGATAGTGTCCACCATGGGCCTGTTTGAGTTAGCTTGGGCTGTTGTCACAGGACCCCTTAGTTTATTGCTCACAGCTCTGGAGGCTGGAACTCCAAGATGAGTTGCCAGCAGAGTTGGTTTTGGTACCTGTCACAGGCTCTCTTTCACTGTGTGCCTACATGGTGGTGGGTGGGAGGGTGAGCCTCCTGTTAACTCTTCCTTTTCTCGTGGAGCTCCACTGTGGTGATATATTGTGTACCTTAATAAACTTTGCCTGAAGATCAGAGAACAGAACAAGCCACTAGATTAAACATAGAGGCCAGGCAGTGGTGGCACACACCTTTAATCCTAGCACTTGGAGGAGATCTGTCTGGATCTCTGTGAGTTCAAAGTCACCCTGGACTACATGACATTGACTCAGTGTAGAAGAGAAACAGAGCCAGGTAGATAGTGGTGGCACACACCTTTAATCCCAGCACTTGAGATCTCATGTCTTGCCATCAGTATTTGGGAAGCACACATGCTATTAATCCCAGCACTAGGAAGAAAGTGATGGCTGGGCAGAGATAGGTATATAAGGCATGAGGAAACAGGAACTAAAACCTTTCCGGCTGAAGCTTTTTGGCTGGAGAGCTTTCGGCTGAGGACTCAGAGCATTCAGTCAGAGGATTTGTGGAGTTGGTGAGGTGAGACGTGGCAGTGGCTTGTTCCTTTGTCTCTTTGATCTTTCAGCATTTACCCCAATATCTGGCTCCATTATTATTATTATTATTATTATTATTATTATTATTATTATTATAAGACCATTTAGCAATTTGAGGTACACTCCACATTCATGACTTCATCTGACCCTAATCACCTTCCATAGGTTCCCACTCACTAACGCCTTGTCAAATCGGGCATTGGCATGGGCACTTGGGGGATGCAAAGAAGGGGCCCGACTCTGCCCTTTTCATCTTTGCATTTCTTCTTGTATGAATCTGAATCTGAGCTCCTCATGCAGGAGAAGCTGCTGACAGAACGGGAGGTGGCTGCCTTGCGGAGCCAGTTGGAGGAGGGCAAGGAGGCGCTCACCCATCTGCAGGCGCAGAAAGCTGAGCTGCAGGCCCAGGTATGCTCCACACCCTTACCAGGATCTTCTACACATTTTATTGAAACGGAACATGCAGGCATAGGTATCCATTTCTGTGATTGTTACAGACTCAACCCACCTGGGTGTAGCCAGATTTCTCCAGTCCAGCCCGCCGCCGCCCCCCCACCCCATCCTGCGGCCACTTATAAAATAATCACTCAGAGATTTTTATTAATTACAAACTGTATGGCCTATGGCTCAAGCTTCCTGCTAGCTAGCTCTTATAACTTAACCCATTTTTATTAATCTGTATGTTGCTACGTGGCCATAGTGTTACTGGTCTGCTGGCATCTTGCTGCTCCTTGGATGGGTGCTGCGTCTCCCCTTCCTCCTTTCCGTATCTCTGCTTGGATTTCCCGTCTGCCTCTAAACTGCCTTGCCATAGGTCAAGACAGCTTTATTTATCAGCCAGTGGGAGCAATACATATTCACAGCAATCAGAAAGACATCCCACAGCACCTGTGTGCCCTCACTGTCACATTCTGAGCAGGTGACCAAACACTTTGCTTTGCCCTGGGCCAAGACTTCCCAGGATGCGTATTTTAGCGTTTAGCTAAGGAGAGTCCTGGGAAAATGGAGATAGGAACATATGGACACCTAGTCTCATGGTAGTTCCCCTCTTGTTTCCATCGAGTCATACCCTTCCCTGCCAAGGGCAATAACCCATTCCATGGGGATCGCCTTGCCTATGCCAAGCCTGTTAGAGACAGACAGGTATGAGAGTTTTAATTCCACATTCACTCAAATCTGGGCCTTCCTCTTTCTTCTCTCCGGATGGTCTCTCCTTTGAAATTGGTGATGTTTCAAGAGGAATGCCCACGGGGTGGTAGGTGGGTGGGTTGTAGCAGTGTTTGCCTCTCATTAGCTATCTGCTAGCATGAGGCTCACATGTTCTGTTTCTTTTTAGTTGTGGCTTTTATGGTTCACAGTCTTGATTCCTTCATGCTTCTTTCTTGTTTCCATGCGGATGGGCACAATGGTGGGGAATGTCGGGTTTAAATGCTGCACTTCCTGCTGGGGAGGAAGTGGGGAACCGCATGTCTCAAACCAATCAATTAACATTTAGTAGGCAAGTACACCCAAGGAACAAAAGAGAATAAGATCTAAAATTCTGACTGTAAAACCTGGGACATCTGGATTGACACGGCACTCAGGCCCTGCCTGTCTGCTCATGGTATCAGGAAAAATGGAAAACTTTTCCTGGATTCCCATTCTATCTCAGTCTCCGACATCCTGTTTCACATCCCTGCCGGGCTTCTCACAAAGCTTTCACACTGCGCAGCATTTCCAGGGGCCACTGGAAAGCAGCCAGGGACAGTGGTGGTCCCTGAGCTGAAGATCACAGGGGAGAAATTGAGTCATGATCTAAAATACATTCTTCTCAGTACATAACCACGGCTCAGGGACTAGATACTTCTTGGTGACTGTGATTTTCTCTGAGGACCTGAAAGGAGGAGAGAAACGGGAGGAGAAAAGCGGGGAGGGGAGAAGGGAGAGACAAAGAAATGTTTATGTAGAGAATAGTTGTGTTGTGTGTGGGTATGTGTGGGATGTATATATGCTATGTGTGGTATATGTGTATATAGGGTCTGTGTGTAATGTGTGAGTATGTGTGATGTGAATGTATTTGCTGTGTAAGTGTGTAGAGTATATTGTAAAGCATGTGTGGTGTGTGTATTGCATATGTGTGTAATGTGAAGGGTGTGTGTGGTGTGTTCATGTGGCACAGTGTTTGACGTCTGTATATATGTGTATGTGAGATGTCAGGTATATGTGTGGCATGTGCATTTTTTTATGAAGTGTGTGATATAGCTATATAGGGCATATGTACATGCATGTGGGATGTGTGTATTGTGTGTGCTTTACATGTGACTGAGGAAGTGGGTATAGGCTCAATCATAGTTCTGGAGACTGTGGTTTTCAAACTGTTAGTTGCAACTCGTTGGGTATAAAATGAATTCAGTAAAATTGACT
Source organism: Peromyscus aztecus (assembly GCA_902168405.1). Taxonomy (NCBI): domain Eukaryota; kingdom Metazoa; phylum Chordata; class Mammalia; order Rodentia; family Cricetidae; genus Peromyscus; species Peromyscus aztecus. The sequence continues at coordinate 20,536 of CABHPQ010146415.1, forward strand.
CGTATAAAGAAGGAAGAAAGCAACAACATGGAACTGAGAAGAAGAAGGAACAAAATGTCTGGGGGCTAAAAGTGTAGAGTTTATTTAGGGAAACCGTTGTCTTAAATGTATCTGTATATATTTGACTACATATGCATTTGCTCAAATACACACGTGTGATGTGTCTTATGGTGTGAACTATGTCCCTTTCCATGGCCAAGGTGACAGAGTTGAAAACCACAGCCCTAGATACCATCAAGATGAAAAGCCTAGCCTGATATGGAAAATCCTGGTTCTGGGGCAAAAAGAATGTTTTTCTTTCTTTGTGTATATATAATGTTTTTGTTGACTATAAAAATGTGATATGTATGTGGAGTGTGTGATGTATCTATGTACGGTATATGTACATGCATGTGGAATAAATGTATTATATATGTCTGGTTGTATGACTCAGGAAGCAGGTGCAGGCTTGACATGGCCCCAGAAACCCACGGTTCCCAAACTGTTAGTTACAGTTCATTGGGTTTGAAATAACAGGATTAGCCTGGTTTCTTGAACATGAGGTAGAACTTCCAGATCACACCCTGTTCTCATCTTCTGCTACTACTGAGACTCATAGGTTTATCTCTATGTCTAAGACAGGCTCTCACATTCTCATTTAGGTCCTCTTCTCTCCCTGTGGACTTCGGTAGTCTGGTGAGGCTTGTGGACCCCTACTCAGAAAATTAATACATATATTAATTGTTGAAAGCAAGCCAATTATGTGAAGATAGTTGTCAAAAATTACCAAATAATTCCATGTGCTATACACCTATCATTGACTTGAGGGGTCATGTTTTGGTGACTCCATGGCCAGTTGAAATAGCCTGAGGTGAAAATGGGTTTCCTTTGGCCCACCAATCTATTGTACATCCTGAGCTAACAGCACAGCATCCTATAGATGTCTGCTGTGTCCTCTCATAGTGACTCAGCTCTGGTTTGCTGTCACCACTCTTTCTGCAAGAGGGCAAAGTGCAAAACGAGAAGCATGGCCTCTCACACTGCTTTCACATTGCAGTAAAGCGGACCAACACAGGCCTGAGACGGTCTGCAAGCGCTTGTACGTTCGCTTGTCGGTATCCAAGGGGATTAATCTTCACATCCCCACAGATCCTGAAACCCATGCATGCTCAAGTCTCTGAAGTGTTTTGGTATTTGTATATTACCTGTGCAATTCTCCCATATGCTTGAACTCAACTCTAGAAACGTACAACACCCAATATAGTGTGAGTGGGGTGTAAGTAGTTTTATCTTTTGTTATTTAGGGAATAACGACAAAAAATGACTGTATATATTCAGCAGAGACACAATTAAAAATATTTTCAGTCTCCAGTTGGTCAAGTCCGTGGAAGTGAACTCCTCGGATACGAGGACTGACGGTATTCAGTATCAGAATACAGCCGTGGGTCTAGTGAAACCCAGGTTTGCTGCCTTCACAAGTTGTCACAGCCCAGGTGCATGAAGGGACTCTTGCGGTTGTTCTCACTGTTCTGGAAGGCAGGCGGAGAGGCAAGAGTGGTTGGTCTCTCTGGTCTGGGTCTCCCAGGATGAAGTAAAGGAGTGGGCGCACCTGAGTCCCAGCTGGAGGATCTCACGGGAGAACTTGCTTCCAGAGTGGTTCATCATTCATGCTGTTGGTAGAGTCACTCCTGCCAGGCTGTAGTAGGAAGGACCCCGTTTCCTTGCTGGTTTGGTCATAGAGGCTGTGCATTCCTCGGCCCAAGGCTGGGCCATCTTCAAAGCTAGCAACTGTGCACAAAGTCCTCCAGTGTCTGATCCTCTGGCTCCAACTTCCCGAATCTGCCCCCTTCCTCTTGTATGGGCTTATGTGGTTAGGATTCATTTAAATACCTTACTTCTTAAGAAAGATTAATTAAGAACCTTAACACTGACAAAGTCTGTTGCCATGTAGCATATTCGTGGTTTAACACTAGGGGACAAAGTTCACAGAGACCATGAGCTTGTCTGATTAGATCTGTTGAAAACAATAGTTTCTGATAGACACCAGCTGGGTGTGTATCATGAATTTGCAAGTTTCAGGTGATGTTGATGGTCCTGGTTTTGAGCCATGTTTTGAGGGCGTAAATATGAGTCACTGGAGGGGTGGGGGTGGGGGGATGGGTGTGGGGGATGGGGTGGGGTAGATCAGAACATTCTGTGACTGATCTTGTGAGTTCCAGGCTTGCGCCCTCTACAGTGTCATTAAAAATGGTCACTGTGAGTTTTGCTAATTTAAGAGTCTTTGTACTTCCACAGTGAGTAGCTGACCTCTAAGGGAGATTTGGTTGCATAGCCTTTTAGCCAAGCCAAGGCTATGACTGGGGACAGGGCATTTGGCAGAGTTGCTGCACATAGTTCTATCTCTGGTTAGGGTTTTTGATGCTTCCAGAATGTTCCACAGTTGGGGTGTTCAGGGTAAGGTCCCTGGCCCAGCAGCATCAGCAGTATCTGGGAACTTGTCAGAAATGCAAACTCATGGGTACATTCAGACCAGCCATGACCTGGCAATCCCTGTTTTAACAAGTCCTCCAGTCGATTCTACAGGCATTTGAGAGACTCTAGAGCCAGCATCAAAGAACAGAGCCTGAGACTGGAGCTGGGGAGACCCCTCCTTCAAGATGTCCAAGTCCCCGGAGATGTCACTTCTTCCAGGCGGAAGAGGAATGACAGGCAATTGGTGTCTTGAGGGGACCTGAAAACAGCTTCAATGATTGCCAAGCGGGACACACCCAGGCCTCTGTTTTCATTAAGGTTCTCATCGCCATCTAGTGGTGAGATTCGGAAGTCAGTGCTCAATCAACACAGAACACAGGTTTCCAACAAAACGAAATGAAACACCACATTTATTTGCTGGTTATGTGCATGTGTGTGTGCGCGCGAGAGCGAGTGTGTGTGTGTGTGTGTGTGTGTGTGTGTGTGTGTGTGTGTGTGTGTGTGTATGTGTGTGCGCATTCATGCATGTGTGGAATTCAAAGGACAACTCTCAGAAGTTGATTCCCTTTGTTTCTTCCTTCCTTCCTTCCTTCCTTCCTTCCTTCCTTCCTTCCTTCCTTCCTTCCTTCCTTCCT
>CABHPQ010146415.1:23721-40102 GCA_902168405.1 Peromyscus aztecus
CCCTCCCTCCCTTCTTTCTTTCTTTCTTTCTTTCTTTCTTTCTTTCTTTCTTTCTTTCCTTTTTTTTTTCTGAGATAGGGTTTCTCTGTGTAGTTTTGGTTCCTGTCCTGGATCTCACGCTATAGACCAGGCTGGCCTTAAACTCACAGAGATTCACCTGGCTCTGCCTCTCAAGTGCTGGGTGGGATTAAAGGCATGAGCCACTGCCACCTGGATGATTTTCTTATATCACATGGGTCCTGGGGCTCAAACTCAGGATGTCAGGCTTGGTAACAAACACATTTACCCACAAAGCCATCTCACTGGCTGTATTATTAATATCATTATTACACAAATTAGCCCATTTATTCTTAGATGTCTCAAAGAGTACTGCTGCTGTCGGTCTTTTGGTTCCCTTTGTCCTCTGATGCTAACTTGACTCTGACAGCTGAAGTGATGTTGTAGGTCCAGGCCCTGCCTATAATTGTTTTCCCCCAGTGCCAGATGTCTGTGGCCCATCTCTTCATCTTGGTTTGGTTGCAGAAGGAACATGTGTACTTGGTGTGCTGCCTGATTTCAATTTTCTTCACCCTTTTCTAGAGGGAGCCACCATAGCTGGCCCCTCATTTACCGACAGTTGTGACCTTTTTGGTGCATTAAGCCATGCCATCGTGATCTAGGGCTGATCCCCCTTTTAAACAAAGGTCTTACACCCAAGGACATTCTGGTCCTAAGAGGGCTGAGGCTGGAGTTCACTGTGCAGATGGGGCGTGTTGTCCAGCTCCTGCATGGGCTGCTGCTGCCCTGTGCTGCTCTATGAAGAGATAGAAAGAGGCAGACCATCTAACGCTCCAAGCAGCAAAAATATTCACCTCATTCCCAGTGTAAAGCACAGGCTTCCACGTGGCTTATGCTCTCCACCTGCCCCTCTCTCTGGGCCTTTGATGTGCCCCTCCAGGTAACCCTGGCCACTCCTCCTTTCTTCTGACTCCTCCCGTGGCACCTGCCTTTTAGGAATAATTTCTTTCTGGCAATCTTTCCTTTTTCAGTGCCAGGGACAGGTGTTTGAGGTGCAGTTGGTCATTCCATGCCAGACATGGAATCACCTGCCTGATTCTGGGTCTCATTCTCTGATAGCTGGATGAGTGATGACTATTTCCAGCATAGTGCAGAGATGTGCATGCTAAACGACTCCCCTTAGCCACAGCCATTCTTTATGCATTGTTTATGTTACTGAGTTATAAAAGCCACATTGGTATAGACAGAAGTCTAGATTCATAAACAGATGTCACATCCTTGGACACCAGGGAAGCTGGATGCAGGAGTCGGAAGAATCCCATGGAGTCTTAGCTGCCTGTTAAGACTGGAAGGTGGCTTAGACACATGGCATGGATGTCATGCCACCTGAGGACATAGCCTCTAAAACATGTATACTTCTTCAAATGAACAACCAACCAGCGAACTGTCCACCACCAAAACAAAAATAGCAAACCATCAAATCATAAATTACAAAGAGCGATCATACTTGTTCTGTAGGGTAGGAGACTGTGGAGGATTTTCCGAGTCTCTAGGTCATTCCTGTGACAACCCTTTGCTATGGGGCTTATAGTTTAGAAGTTTTCTAAATGAAAACACAGAGACTTCTAAAGGAAATCTCTGCATGTGGTCACATGGAGTCCAGTGTGTATTCTGTGAGGGCAGCTGGTGTGGCTGATGATACATGGCAATGTACCAGGGCCCTGGACAGGAAACTCCCTTTCTCTCCCTCTTTCCGTGTACACCCGCTGCCCACTGCTCAACTGTAGCCTGGAGGAGGATGGAATAGGGAGACCAGTTTCAGGACACGTCTCACACCCTACTCGGTTGGGTTTGCATCTTGCTGTAGTGTTGATGGGTAAGTCACTTCGCTGGTATGCCTCAGTTTCCACATCTGTAGCAAAGGGCATAAAAGCAGCTCTTCCCTGATGAGGCTGTAATGAACTTGGTGAGCTGATCCATTGCTACGCTAAGAACTTTCTTACAAACGAGAATTCCCACTCTAGACAGGGAAGCCATACCCAAAGAGGTCTCCCTGCCCTTCACCAAGAAACTGGTTATAACAGGAAGCTTATGAAATTTGAGAGCAGGTATGCAGCAGGGACCAGGAACTGGGATCCAAGGCACCGGCTCCCCATCTCCCTCCTTCCTCTTCTTGTGGTACAGGCTCCTACATCTCTGCTTATCTTCCCTCGCTGGTTTCATTTCTCTGTCTGAAGACAGGCCTCTCTCAGCTTCTCCATGCACATTCCTAAAGGTCCCTGCTTCAGCATGGCAGCCTCAAGACCCCCACTGGCATGTTCTCGTAGTAGTCTGGAGCCTGCCTCCACCTCACTGTTTTGGAGATATCCCTCTCTGAAGTCCCAGGGGACAAGGCACATGATGGGCTCTCCTGAGCTGGCTTCAATTCTGGTTCCACGCTCTCTATATTGCAGGGTGGAGGCAGGCAGGTCTCAAGAGCTTGCTAGCCAGCTGCCTCACCAAATGATGAGCTTCTGGTTTAGTGAGACATTGTTCAAGATAATAAGGTAGAGCGTGATGGAGGAAGACATCTGCTGTTCTGTTTTGGCCTCAGCATATGTCCATGGGTCCACACAGCCACACACTCAGTACATACACCACACCCTATACCACCCCCCCACATATACACATACAACATACATACCCCCCCACACATACACACATCACACATACCATACATACACACCACACATATTACACACATCACACATGAACACACACACCATACACCCACATACATCACACACACAACATATACATATAGACACATGTACATACTCCTCACACATACACCCATACACACATACAGATGTCACACACAGTACACCACACACATATCAAACATCTTCACACCACACATACATATACACGCACATGCCTCACAACACCATACATGATACACATACATACAAATATCCTTCCTGAGCCACACACACACATTGATAAAATAGTTCAGTCCATGTACCTGCTCCCTTATCCATCCATCCTTCTGATGCAATGGATATTTTCCCAGACACTTTTCTAAGCTAAGTTTCCAAATCTTACCCCTGATGGAAGAGTCCAGTTGTCATGGCAATGATTATCACCAAACTGTCCAGGGTGCACACTTATGCTTGGATGCAGGGAACACTTTGAAGTACACAAGCCTGGAGTTGGATATAGATGTCTGTCTAGCCCTTTGTAATGTCAAGCATGATCCATGAACCATGACCATGAGCATCCCATGAGAGCCAGTTAGAGATGTAGTTTATTAGCTCCACCCCTAGAGTCAGAATCCCTGTCTGCCCACGCCTGGCAGCTCTGACGCATGGAGCAGTGTGAGAAGTGTTGCTCTTGGTAGAAGCCGGAGTCCTGTTTCATTTTTTTAAGGCCCATGCATGCCAAATCTTTTTCTTCTAGAGATGAGATTTTAAGCATCTTATTGCATATAGTAAGTTTATCACTAAGTTCACATACAGGCTGTTCACACCCCCAGAAGCTCTTGAAAGTAATGTAAAATGACCTTTTCTGGTATTCCCACCGCATCTTTAAAAACTTAATTTACGTTTGTAGGGTGTGTGTGTGTGTGTGTGTGTGTGTGTGTGTGTGTGTGTGATGCATGTGCCTGTGGGCATGCACAGAGAAGCCAGGAAAGGATGTCAAGCATCTTTCTCTACCACTCTTGGATCTTATTTTTTGAGACAGGGTCTCCCACTGACCCTGAAACTAACGGCTTCAAGTAGGCTGGCTAGCCAGCAAGCTCGCTCTTCCTGTGTCTCATCCTCTGACACTGAGCTTACCAGCATGTGGGGCCATGCCTGGCTTTTTCATGGATGCTGGAGATCTGAACTCAGGTCCTCTTGCTGGCCCAGCGGGTACTCGTACTCACTGAGCCATCTTGCCAGCCCCCATGCTAACTTTTATCTGTCTTGGGGAGAAGATGTGACGAGTTTCATGCAGTTTGTGTTTGCCCACAGACAACAGCCCTCGAACAAGCCATTAAACACGCTCACGAGTGTTACGATGACGAGATACAGCTTTACAACGAGCAGATCGAAAACCTGCGGAAGGAGATAGAGGAGGCCGAGCGGTCTCTGGAGAGGTCGTCCTATGACTGCAGGCAGCTGGCTGTGGCCCAGCAGACTCTGAGGAATGAGCTAGACCGGTATCATCGGATCATTGAGATCGAAGGCAACAGGTATGCTCATGTATCTGTATGCCTGGCTCCCTGGCCTGTCTATGTCCTCATTCTACAGATTTTTGTGGAGTTCACGGTTGGAAGGGCTGGTGATGTGGCGGGCAAGGAAACTCAAACACCCCTGAGTTGAAGATGCACGACTCTGGAGCAGAGGGAGCCGTGACTGAGCACTGGAGGAGACTGGGGCAGAGAGCACGAGAGGGATGGTGGGGATGGTTGCAGGGATGCCTGATATTTTGAGTAGGTTGACCAGAAACAGCCACATTTAGGGGCCTGCTTTGTGCCCCTGGGGCTGATGGTCTAACGGAGGAGATCATGGGTTTGTGCCTCCTCCGCTGCATGGCACTGAGAAGGGGTGAGAGCTGCTGCTATTGCTGGTAACTGCTACCCTTGTGATTACTGTCTGGGAGGACCAGTGCAGGCCTCCTCCATAACAGAACTGTGATAACCCCACTTACTGCGGGAGAGTTCCTCTCTCTCTAGCTAGGCGCTGCTGATAGCCGTCTGTAGATAAGCTCCAGAGGACAGGTCAGACATCGAGTTGTGGCTCTTCAACCTCAGTCCTCCCAGTTTGTTTGGATCTAGGTTGAATGAGACTAGAAGTCGTTTTCCAAGCACCTACCAGCAGAGCTCCTCCTGCTTCCGGTGCTCTGGTTTGGCTGTGTGTGCCGGGCACAGACGCTTGGCAGGAAAAGCAAGCTTTTGTCTGTTCTCTCTCGAGCAAGAGCCATGTGTCCTGGGGTCGCTCCACGTTACACTTCCGTTTCCGTGAATGCTTTAGCACACCTGTGAAAAGAGCTGGAGAGCTGCACTTAGTGTCCTTTTCATAGTTTTTGTGTTAGGGAAAGGGCATCCCCAAAAGTCAATGGTGTACCCCTTTGGTTGCGTTGTTAATATCAATTTTGAAGTAGATTAAAAAAAGATAAAAATGTCACAGTATGGAATAAGCAACTACTGAGACCTCTACCTAGATCTGGTAATTTCTTACATCTTCTCTCAATTCCTTAAGACAGTTTTATATTGACATATTATATGTTACTTAGAAATGTTAGGTATTATCTATCCTAGCTCTTACTTTTGGTCCTATATGCTATGTATTATGGCCTATCTATCACATATACTATATATGTGTGATGCAATATCCTAGATATATATCTATCCTGTATATTGCGCATCCTATATAGAATACCTTGTTGGCCCTAAATACCTCAGCCTGGATTGGCTACTCTTTAACTGAAAAATGAGAGCCCACAGACTCCATCTGATGAAGAAATGGTGCTTTAGAGTCTAAGTAGTCACTGTACAGTGCCCTTGGCCTTTTCATAGTTTATGACTCGAGCTTAAAGAAATGAGAACATCTTCGGTGTCCTTGGCCAGTGTGTAAATGTCTATGTGGTTAACAGTTTGTGATGTTCAATTTGCACACACTTTCATCTAGAGAAAGCTCTCTCTCTCTCTCTCCTCTCTTTCTCTTTCTTTACATTTTTCCACTTTTGCTCAGGATTCAAGACTTCATTTTGTCCCTCACTCTGTTTGTTAGATGACTTAAAGATGGCACCACATTCTTTCTGTTTTTTTTCTGCCAGGTTGAGCTCTGCTTTCATGGAGACTCCCATCTCTCTGATCGGCCCGAGCCATGGGGCCTCTCTCAGCCTTGGATCCAGCGTGAAAGGTAACGCTCCTCAAGCCTGGCCTCCTCCTTCCAACCATGGCTTCCTCTGCTTTCTTCTTCTGTTTGGGCAAAAGCAAGTGATTTTCGTCCTGCTTGCTATTCATGCTCCCTTCCAACCCGTCTGGAAATTCTGTGTGTGCATGTGTGTGTGTGCAGGTGCACATGGCTGTGCATGTGCATTGTTCTTTAGGTGACACTCACTCTGTTTTGTTTCACTTTGTTTTGTTTGTTTGTTTTTTGTGACATACATAGCTCACTATGTAACTCTGGCTGACCTGGAACTTGCAATGTAGACCAGGTTGGCGTCAAACTCTATGGAGATCTGCTTGCCTCTGCCTTCTGAGTGCTGGAATTAATGGCACACACCATCTTTATTTATTTAGACATTGTCTCTCATTGGCCTGGAACTTGCCTCCTAAACCATCTGCCCACCCCTCATTCTCCTGCCTCTGTCTCCTAGCACTGATCACACCACCACACCTCTCTCTTTTTTTTTCTTCTCTCATGGGTTCTGGGAATCGAACTCGGGTCCTTATGCATGTGCAACAAGTATTTTATAGACTGAGCTACCTCCCGAGTCCAGAAATTGCTTTCATGTGAGGGAGATTGCCTCCCCTTTCTCTTCGATATGCTCCCTTGAATAGAATATGTAACTGAGCCAAGAAGTTATAGAGAAAAGTTCGTGGGGGATAGCCCACCCAGGAGTGCCAGCCTCAACATGAGACATTCAGCTGCAGAAGAAATGCAGATGTGTATCCGTTTTTGAATTTGATAGCATTGATTCCTTCCTCAGCCTCAAATGAAGGGAATGGCAATCAAGGGATCTTCACAATTAGGTTGTTAGGACACTGTAGGTAGATACTGTCTCCAAGCCCAGACACTGTAGGTAGATGCTGTCTCCAAGCCCGAAGCCACTCGAACCTGACATAGGCCCAGCAGCCTTGCCATGGGCTTCTTTTGAGGGAGTTAGTGAGTTGGCTGTGTGGAGTGAGTTCCCACTGTGTACTCTGGATCCAGGTACCCTGCTGTAAGTCCAGGAGGGGGATGGAACTGAGGCTGGAGTTGTTCCGGCTTGGCGTCTCTCTGTGTGTTATTCCAGCTGAGGGTGAACAGGGAGTGCCAGGAAAAGTGGCACCTTTCCTTACCTTTGGGGAAACCCAGAGGGATCATATGACTCATGCCAAGTTTCCCAACTGGTTGAGCTGGGACCTCAACATGGATGAGAGATCCACGGCTCTTTCCCCATCGTTTTGGGTTCAGCCTATGGCTGGACACTCACCTTCAGTACAGCTGTCATGTTTTTCAGTGAACGTCTTCATTCCCTCTCATTGACACATGTGTTGGCTTATTGCCTGTGTGCTTTTCATTAGATCTCACCAGGGCTGCTCAGGATATCACAGCAGCTAAACCAAGACAAAAGGTCCTCCCCAAGAGCCTTCCAAAAAGGAAGGAGATTATAGCTCAAGACAAGGTGGACGAAACTCTGGAAGACGCGCAATTAAAAACTCTGCAAGAGCCAAACCCAGCGCAGGTGGAGCTTCAAGCAGACAGTGATTCTCAGCTGGGACCAAGGGGTGGACATGAAGTAAGTCCAACACAAGAAGGGGGTCCTGAGGATGTACCAGATGGGGGCCAGATAAGCAAAGCATTTGGGAAGCTGTGTAAAGTGATCAAAGAGAGAGTGAGTGGCCCCAAAGAACCTGTGCCAGAGCCTCCCGCTGACCTCTTCACCAAAGGACGACATATACTGGTCACAGGGGATGCCAGTTTTGTGGACCCTGAGTTCTACTCCTCCTCCATCCCAGCTAGAGGTGGGGTGGTGGTTTCCATTGAGGAAGACTCTATGCATCATGATGGCCACGTGGAGCCCTCTCCTGGGCAGCCAATGCCACCTGTGGAGAATGGACAGGGGGCTCCCCAGGGCAGGGAAGGTGACCATTCAAACCATCAGCAGGTTACAGATAAGAATGGGATAGGGGCCAAGGAACCAAAAGACCTGGAAGAAAAAGATGATGATGGACAGAAGGAAGATGAGGGGCCCAGGAGACCCTGTCCCGTGATCATACCTGGTCCTGATGGACCATCTACATCCCATTCACAAACGTCTGGGTCCAATCAGGATGGACCAGAGGCGCCCAGTAGTAAGAGCAGTAGCCTGCCAGCAAAAAGCCCTTCTAAGGCTTTAGCTTTTAAGAAGGTAGAGGTGGTGGAATCTATTGAGAAGATTTCAACAGAGAGTATTCAGACATACGAAGAAACCTCTGTGATTGTGGAGACTGTGATTGGGAAGACAAAGGCTGACAAGAAACTGGGAGAGAAGGGCTCTTAAAATGCCAGGGCTCGAAGGAAGGAAGTGTCTGGGGCCAGTGTAGGAGAAGTGCCTTGAGATGGGTCCCTGTTTGGATTAGATCATAGCTGACCTGTCTGGCATTGCCAATGACCTTCATTAAAATGCTTTTATTTTGCTTGCACCATATCCCTTGTCTAATTAATAGGGCCTTGGGTCAGCCATGCTGAGAACAAGGATGCTATCTCTCTCTTTTTAAATATTTACTTTTATTTTATTTGCATTGGTGTTTTGCCTGCATGTGTGTCTGTATGAGAGCATTGGATCCCCTGGAACCAGAGTCACAGACAGTTGTGAGCTGCCGTGTGGGTGCTGGGAATTGAACCCCGGTCCTCTGGCAGAACAGTCAGTGCTCTTAACCACTGAGCCATCTCCCCAGCCCCCAAGGATGCTCTCTTAATGGTCACCACCACACCCTCTTTTAGGAAGGGACATGCTCTTCAGCATGCTTCATTATTTGTTTGTTTTTGAGACAGGATCTTTGCAGCACAGTCTGTGCTTCAACTTTTGATCCTCCTGCCTCAGCCTCCTAAGTGTGGGGATTAGAGTTGTGGTCCCCCGTACTGGACTCAGCATGGTGTCTGGGTTTCACATGGAAAACAAAGCTAGTTGATGACAATGGGTCACTCATTCCATTCCTAGCACAAGTGTATGCTTGTGTGGCTGAGGGTTTTGTTAGACATGAATTGATGAGAAATTATAAGTTTGGGGTCCCTCAAAAGCTGGTCCTGAAGTAAGTGTGTGTGTGTGTGTGTGTGTGTGTGTGTGTGTGTGTGTGTATTTAGTCAATAAGTGCCTGTTGGACTACTTCACTAGTTTCTTACATGTGTGTATGCATGTTTGTATACATTTGTATTGGTGTACATGCATGTATGGGGGTAGAGTAGAAAATGGGTGACCTCTTTAATTGCATCTCTACAATGTTCTGGAGACAGGGTCTCTCACTGAACCCTCTCACCACCTGGCTAGACTGCCTGGCCAGTGAGCTCCAGAAGTCAAGCTGCATCACCTCCACACTCCTTCCCAGCACCAGGATTACAGGAGTGTGCCGCTGTGCCCAGTTTCGTACATGGTGCTGTGCATCTGAACTCAGATCCTCAGGCTGGCATAACTGCTCCCCTAGCCTGGGCTCACTAACTTCTAAACCAGCGTTTACAAAGTAGCATGAAAATTTGCTTTTGGCAACTTGATGGAAAATTGCACTTCCTGGGTGAAAAAGTTTTAGGTGTCTTACACAAATGAACACTTGGTGCATACACTGTGGCAGACGGCATCATTGCTCTGCTCGGATCCTCTTTACCCTGGACATTTCCATGTATTTCTGTGACTGACTTCCAAGTGCCACATGGACTTCTTTTCCTGAGGACATCCTTGGCCTCCAAAGTGAACCCTTGGAGTAGCCACCTCCCACTGACTGACAGCAGTGGGTGAGTCAACACCAGTAGGGCTGGGCTAACTCAGGCATGGGCTCTATTCTCGCCCCTAAAGTTGCCCAGTGGAATTCAGCTCTGCTAGCCCTGCCTGGAAACAGATAGAAGAACACCCATTGGCAGCCTTGACTTCATGGCTCCCTTTCCACTTCCTACCTGGTTCTTCCTGATGTCCTATTACAAGGAAACTTTCTATATTCGGATGTTTGTGTGATGGGGTGGGGCTGCAAGGGTGACTTGATTTTGCAAGCATAGCTTCAGTTCAGTTACCCAGAGACTACATAGAAAGCCAGGCATGTGCATGCTGGGGAGGCAGACACAGGTAGATCCCTAGGACTTGCTGGCCAGCTAGGCTAGCCTGATTGGTAAACTCTAATCCAGTGAGAGGCCCTGTCTAAAAACAAGGTAGACAGTACCTGAACAACGACATTGTCCTCTGGTCTCCACATACATACCCAAGCACATATATGTGCAACTGCACACACATGAACACTCACACACATGCTCACGCGCGCGCGCGCACACACACACACACACACACACACACACACAGAGCCAAATTCTATAAAATAGAAATTAGATCAGCCATGGAAGTTTACAAAAAGTGTGTGTGTGTGGCTGAGGGTTGAACCCAGGACCTTATACCTCATTAACTATACCCTTACCTCACAGAAATTTCTAAGCTGTCCGTTTGTATCCAGTATTCTATTAACAGTCTAGAAATAGGTTTTAAGTTAACAGTGATTAGAAAGTTGTTTCTTGACATGGATGCTCCAAAATACACGAGGGACCAAGTAAATGTGCTGAAGTGGATTGTTGTGTTGGCCTAAAAAGGGGGAACAGGCGCCTGGCAAGACAGCCGCACACTGTGTGAGAAAACTGCCAGGGTCACGAATGCCACCGTGGCCCTGCTTTGTTAGGAACAACAGACGGCTGAAGAGCCACCTTTCATCCCGAGGTAGAGCCTTAAACAGTCTTGTTCGGAATTCATTTGAGGCTTTGGTTTCAAGAAAGAAATATGCTTTTGTTGTTCTTTCTAAAAGATGAATGGAGAAACCAGTCCATTCTGCAGTTTGAAATATTTATAACTTAAAAGCGTAAGAGAGAATGATGTGAGCCACTGGCTGGACCCTGGGATGCAGGACTGTGGGCCCATGTGTCTATTATATTAGACGTTAACAGCCACCGAAAAGCCTTTCTTTTCCCCACTAAGCTTTTTTTTTTTTTTTTTTTTTTATTGTCCAGGCTGTGTGCTCAGTGAATATTCTTATACAACAAGGCAGGAGGTATCATTTTGGAATGAAAGGCCATTTTTATATTGTATTTAATCAGCCAGGAAAAGTAGACTGGGCGTCTGTCCTGACAGGCTTTGTAAAGACTCTAGGGAGGGGACCAACCAGATGTGGCCCTGCTCCCCAACCCTGTTGTTCTGGTGTGGGGACAAAGAGGGTGCAGAGGCAGACAATACTTGGGAGAAGCAGACACAGTGTGATGAGGGAAGTCATTAGGGTGAGCTGCTGGAGTGACTGGTGGCATCTACTTGGGATGGAAGAGTAAAGAGAAGACCCTGTGGGGAATATGACCCATAACCTGAATGATAAAATTGGGGCATCCTGTGCAGATCTGAGGGAAGAGCATTCCAGGCAGAGAGAATTTGAAGTAGAAAGACCCCAGGGCAGGAATGGACATGGCCTGTTTGAAGAGGAGAAATGAGGGCTTCAGGGATATAATGGAAGGAGAAGAGGTCAGGGTGAGAGGCAGAGACCAGAGAAGCACTATTTCCTGCCAGGCTGCCTTGGCCTAAAAGCAGGGACTGTGGTGTGCAAAGTGGAGATGGTGTCAGTGGGCACTTTGGTGCATAACCGAGCTCTTGGTCTAACACCCTGCGACCAGCCTCACTTGCTCACCTTGTTGGGCCTGCTGCCCGCTGCCCACTGCCTTTGTTTGTTCTACTTTTCCCTGGAAAGCTGCAGAACTGGTTTAACTCTCGGCCCTTCTCCTCCAGATCTCCAAACCTTTCGTTTCCATTTCTCATTAGTAAGAATGGACACTCAGAAGCAGCCTCCCCATTGTGTCCAGCACAGGGTCTCTCTTCTCTTCTCTCCAAAATTGCCTCTTCCCCAAGGAAGCTGCACGGCAGTTCCCGTCCCAATCAGGCTCCAAGCATCCCAGGCGACCCCCATCATGGCTATTGCACTGGTATCTGCACGCCTGGTTTACATTCCCTGTGGTACTGGTTCATGTCTACACCCAGAGGTCTCAAATCTGGCTGCAAGCTCATAGGACTCTCCACTTTAGGGTATCCTAAGGCTGTTGGAGAGTGCTTGATTCATACACTGAGCATGCTGGGAGTTTTATGGAGTTTATGCTCTGGGTCAACCTCAACCAAGGATGGACAGGACCTAGAGTGGAAAACCCCAACCCTCTTCTCCTCTTCTGGAACAACTGAGGTGTATGCAACATAATCTCTTGGAGGTCCATGATGGGTCCCAGTGCCCAGGAGGAAACCTACCTGTCAGCTGTCCTATATTGTCCTCCTTTCTTTCCCTTTTTTACTTTTCTTCTCAACATAGATACTTCTCTTCAACTAAGCCACTTGTTCTTGACCCCTGTTCTTAGAGTTGGCTTCTGGGAAAGTCCAATCTCAGATGCTGATTGTCATTGGCTGTCCTTCCTTTCCCAGGCATACTGGCTATCCATAACCTGGGTTTGTAATGAGCTGCTCTTTTCACTCCGGATAAAGTCCTAGTCATACCGTCAGTCAAGATAGTCTGCCTTCGCTGGCCTAGGGCTGAGTGAATCACCCAGTCTAGACCCATAAGACACTCTCTCATTGAGACCAGGCCAGTGAACTCAAGACTGAACATGCTACAGCCTTCCTCTAATGGATGTGGTCTCATGAAATCACTCCCTGATTCCGGCTCTGTATCCAGGTTCCCAGACTCTCTGTGATCTCTGCCCCTCTGCTGGGATGGTTTTGGCCAAGTTCTTTTAGCTTTATTTCTGAGATTTACTCTACATCTTTTTTTTGTTTCATGAGCTAGAGTTGGTTTCTGTTGTGCAACCCAAAGGCCCTAAAACTAACTGCAAGTTAGCGAGATTGTGGGCCAAAAGAGAACCAGAGAGGTTTGAATTCTGTTGGCTTTCAACAAAGCAGATCCTAAACAAGGTCTGTGCACTGGTGGCTTGCGAAAGCCGTGATGGCAGCTCAGTGTGCTGGCTCATGAACTCCTACCTCT
Source organism: Peromyscus aztecus (assembly GCA_902168405.1). Taxonomy (NCBI): domain Eukaryota; kingdom Metazoa; phylum Chordata; class Mammalia; order Rodentia; family Cricetidae; genus Peromyscus; species Peromyscus aztecus. The sequence goes on from CABHPQ010146415.1 coordinate 36,623, forward strand.
TATTCCCAATTCTCTCTTCTCTGGGGTCACCAGGGTGGGACTCTCCAAAACAAACTTGTTCTGGCATTGCCAGCTGTGCACTGGGAAGCACAGTTAGAGGGGATCTTAGGGTTTCTATTGCTGTGAAAAGACACCATGGCCACGGCAACTCTTATAAAGGAAAACATTTAACTGGTACTGGCTTACAGTTTCAGAGGTTCAGTCCATTGTCATCATGGTGAGAAGGATGGCAGCATGCAGGCAGACATGGTGCTGGAGAAGGAGCTGAGAGTTCTACATCTTGATCTGCAGGCAGCAGAAGGAGACTGTGTGCCACATTGGGAGTTGCTTGAGCACATAAGACCTCAAAGCCCACCTCCACAGTGACACACTTCCTCCAACAAGGCCACTCTTCCTAATAGTGCCACTCCCTATGAACATTCAGACACTGAGTCGATGGGGGCCATTCACATTCAAACCACCACAGAGGGAAATGGGAAAGGGTACAGGGCTGCAAGAGGAGAAACACTCACTCTTGCTGTTTGCTGATGGTTTCTGTCCACACCACCCTGGTAATGCTTTTGCTATCATCTGAGTGTCCCAATGCCCCCCGGATTCATACCCCTAAAGTGACGGCAGCGGGAGGGAGGAGCAACAGCCATGAATGGGCTTAATACACTTAAAAAATTAAGAGTCTTGGGCTTAATACACTTAAAAAATTAAGAGTCCTCAGGGATGCCCCACCCATCAGGTGGGGTTAAATTAGAAGGCACTGTCTAAAAACTGGGTTTCATTGGACCCCCAAATCTGCCATCATCTCCATCTTGGACTCCCTGTCTCCAGAAGTATCGGGGAGCAGTTGCTATTTTCCAGAAGCACCCTGGTCTGTGGTGTTCTGTTCCAGCTGCCTGAACAGAAACATTCTCCCTCAGCCTGCTCTCTCGTGAGCAGCCGCTGAGTCTGGTTTTCAGTTGCTTCAGCATTTGCATAAATCTACCTCATTTCAGTGGCCTTAGAGGTCATACTAACCTGTTTAGGCCTCCTTAGAGATCTGGGGGTCCAAGTGACACTAATTCCATCATCTCCTTATATATATCTTAATTCCTTGTCTAGCACCACCCTGGCTACCTGGGCTTTTCATGCACCCAGAGTTTGAGAACAGGTTAAAAGCACTGAGTCCTCAAGAGGCCTCTAAGCATTGCTTTCCCTCTGTGTTTAGTGGGGATGCACATTCAGGGACTCAGGGATGCTGAGCAAACACTCTACTAGTGAGCAATAGGCCCAGCTCCTAGGCATTGCTTTTGCAAGGTAAAATGGTATGGGTTCATGTTCAAGAAACATCAGCTATCCTGAGGGAGAACTGAAGCCCCTACCCCTAACTCAGATCACCAGTTGTCATGTCCACACCCATATGTGTGTACCTCCACCAGAGTTGATTCTGGCTTTATCCTACTCAGGCATAGGTTCCCATCTTTAAGGTCCATTTCCTGGCATCACAGATGAGACAGGCCCAGGTACCCCCTTAGAGGCTGGATGGCTGAGACTCCCACATATCTCACAGACCTGGAGCCATGTGCACTTAATGTTCTCTTTTGTCTTTTGAATCAACTAACAATTCTTTCACCCAGTTTGTGGTACTATGTTACTAAATTCTCTCTGTTACATTCACTGTTCTGGTTTCTGTTTCCTGACTGGTGAAGAAATGGGGCATGTGAGAGGGAAGGGATATATTGAACAGGATGCACTGCTTGGCAAGCCATCCCTGAGGGCAAGTTGACTCCATCCTGTCGGGGACCTCTTAAGAGACTGGCTAGAAAATCTTTACGTTGTTGCAACAAGAGGCAGGAGGCTGAGCTACTGCACCACCTGTTTCCGCTCTTTGCTAGTTAAGGTTGACCCTGGGGCATTTCTGCTCCTCTGGCCTGCTCCGAGTAGGCCTGCGGGGTCTCCGAAGTTGGTGAATACTGCAGGCAGATGGACAGAACAATCGGCTTTTGGTATTTATGGGAACTACACAAGTGGCTTCCTAACGGGCCAAGGAGATGCATGGAAGGGGCTGGCAGCCTGCTTCTCTAAAGGGCTGGGACGATGGCTTAGTCAGTCAAGTATCTGCTGCACAAACATGAGGACCTGAGAGCTCTCTTTAGCACCTACTTAAAAAAATCCAGATGTGGTGGGACACACCTGTGATCCTAGAGCTGGGGAGGTGGACACAGGAGGATCCTTGGGACGTGCTGACCAGCTAGTTGAACTCCAGGTTCAAGTGAGAGACCATGTCTCAAAAAAACAAGGTAGAGAGCAATTTGAGAAAGATGCTTGTCATCAACCTCTGACCTCCAAACACATACATGTACCCATGAATATGAACACACACACACACACACACACACACGATAAATGAATAACTAACTGACTAACTAACTAAATAATTATCACATAGTGTCTTCTGTTATAATTATTCAACCCTGCTGTTGTAAAACAGCACAGACAAAACAAAGATAAGCAGGCACGTGTTTCCAACAAGGCTGTGCTTACAAACACAGGCTGTGCCTGGATTTGGTCCATGGCTGTAGCTAGCTACCTTCCTGACAGCAGGAAGGCACCTATAGTGCCTCCCACGACCTCAGCTTAGAACACCAGAAGGTGATTCTGACCAGCATCCCCACCTTCATGTTGGAAAATTCCATGCAGTTGCTTCCTTGGCGACTTGCAACTTATATGGAAGTGTTAGAAGACATTGCTGGCTGGTCAGGGGTTGCAGCCTCCCCATGGCCTAGCAGCTTATCTCAATAGCTCAGTGACATAGAGCTCCCTTCCTCCAGCAAAGCTTCCTGCTCTCTACCTGCCCTTATCTGGAGAATGTCCCTGGGCCTGGAGGATTGACTTTATCTAAAAGCTGTCTCTAAACCAGATGCCTAATTCATCTTTAGTTTGACCTTTGGCACAGATCCCTGCTGAGAAGACTTGTGCTAACGGCTCTGCTATAGGACTCTGCTGCCATATACTAAGTCTAAGATAGGACCATGCCACTTCATGCAAATCAGGGTTTGTCCCCAGGCTCCTCAATCCTATATATGCCTTGTATTCTGGAATAAAATTGAGCTGATTCACTGAAACCTGTCTCCCGGAGGGCTGTCTCCATTCATGCTCACGGGCTGCCAAAGTTTTCTGTCACCCCATCTGCCTCTTTCCCCTCTCAACCTGGTGGCTAATGGGCCCAGAGGGAGAGAGGACCCCCACAGGGGAGGATCTGAAGTAACCATTACAATCATGTTTATCCTAAAAAAATTTCTGTCACAGATTTGTGGTTGGGGCATTTTGGTGAATGAAGTGACCTCAAAACTCATACAGTATTTGGTACACTAATGACCAAGAACATCATCAGATACAAATGCCTACACTTTCTCAGGTTTGGATATTAGCAAATAAATGCTACAAAAAGCCACACTGATATGAGAGAGAGAGAGAGAGAGAGAGAGAGAGAGAGAGAGAGAGAGAGAG
>CABHPQ010146415.1:40112-50839 GCA_902168405.1 Peromyscus aztecus
GAGAGAGAGAGAGAGAGAGAGAGAGAGAGAGAGAGAGAGAGAGAGAGACTTTCGAGTTGGCATTCATTCCTGGGGTAATAGCTTCATGGAGCTGGTGCCCTCAGTAGCCACACTCACCTCTTTACTTGCATGTGTGCATCCTGTGACTACGTTGCTTGCCTGTCACCTGTGGCCAGTCAGTGGTCTGAGGCCTGGGATCTCAAGGGAAAATGGTAAGTTCTAGTCTTCAGCTGGGAATAGATCATGGGATGTTCTCTTGGGTGCAGGATTTTGATAAGGCAGTGGGTGAGACACTCCATGCTAGGATCAGAAGGCCAATGGGTCAGGAGATTCCTTGATATAAATAGGTTGACAGTTGACATTAGATTTAGGGGATCTGAAGCTTCTTCATTGGACTGTGGACTGCTCTGACCTCTGAATTCTGTGGGCTGAGATTTCTAACTGCCTTCTCACCCTACCCCTGCCCCAATTCACTCAGGCTGAGAATTAGGAGTTCAACAACACAGAGCCCTCACCTCTCTGGGCTGAGTTAGCACTGTGGCCTAGAGAATTTACCTCCGGATCAGATTTTGCTTCTTGATTTCTTAGAAATCTGAAATCAAATCTGATCAACTTTTTAAATGAAAGTAAAGGGTTTAACTGAAAATAAGAGACTAAAGGAAAAACTCAATTGGTCACTGACTAATTTACAATAGAAAGAGCTCTTCTGGATCTAGGTGTGTGTGTTCATCCCTTAAGATGCAGTTAATATTCTTGGGAAGTTGAAGGAGACACCAGAAGGACATGGACTGGGGCCATTGGCAGGGGGTGGTATTCAGGGCACTGCCTCTAGGTGTGGCTTGCACACTGCACTGGTCTCCGTTCTCAATAGACTCCCATTCTTCAGAGACTGGGATTCTCCTGTGTGCTAGTCTGTCTATGCCAACTCCCGCCAGCCTGTCCCTCCATGTATTTAATCCCCCATAGGCTGAGTGTCCTTTCCCCGTCCTTTCTATCAACTCATTTCTTTTTCAGAGGCAGAGAACCACTTTACTAGACACAAGCACATCATTTGCACCGGCCCAGGAGACATGTGCTGATGTTATTGATTTCAAGCTTATATCCACTTTTCCTAAAATCTTTGTAGTTTTATTTTTATTATTTCTAAAAAGCAAATTAGATTCTTGCATCTGTAAACACTCTGGCTATGAAGTATTTCAACACAAGAATTCAACACATAAAAAATAAAACCCAAAACAACAGTAACAAAAGAATTCAACACATCTCCTAATTTAGCATTTCTCTTTCCATCTAACTATAAAGTACTTGATTACACGGTTTTGCACTCTGTGGTTTCCATATAATCACTTGAATCAATGAATGCATTCATCACATGGAAACCCATGTTTAATTTATAACAACAAGGGTAATGATGGCACAGAGTAATAACTCTGTAAGAATTTTTAAAAAACGGGGCTGGAGAGATGGCTCAGCTGTTAAGAGCACTTGTTGCTCTTGCAGAGGACCCAGGCTTGTTTCCCAGCATCCATACGGTGGCTTACAACCATCTGTAACCCCAGTTCCAAGGGATCCAACAGACACCCAGGTAAAATGTGCATACACATAAAACAAATTAAGAAAAAGAGTGAACAAAGACAGCACACACACACACACACACACACACACACACACACACACACACACACAAAATCAAACCTTAATATTTAGGGTATTAGTCCATGAACAAAAATATTGGTTTGTAGTGTTTCAATGTCACAAGACCAAACTTTGGGCGTTATATCTTTCCACATCTGTTTTTAGTCATAGGCTCACTTGAAGTTTTAATAATTGAGTTTAATAAATATAGGACCAGAGAACATTATAAATGGTTTACAATGAATTACTTTAAAACAACGTTTAGAACTAACATATGGTCACATGGCGGTGAGGTACAATTAGTTTGCAGTAATGCACAGTACCACCCATGGGGAGAGGTTACTGTGTAAATCAGAATTAAGAACTTGTTTTACAGGTCAGGCACCATGGTAGGGGATCCCATGTCCACTGAGTAGCTCATTAATTGTCCTACATTTCCCAGTTGCCCAGTGTTCATGGAAGTTCATTGATGAGAACTGGCTGGTGCTGTGGATGAGAGTGTATGTACATCCTCCTGAGCAGAGAGGGAGGATGAGAAGCTGCCTGGTGATTTTAGCAACGCTATGTTCAGACAGCAAAGCATGAGACTGAAATGGCCTAGATCCCTTCTCAGGGTATGGGGATCTGCAGCTTTGGAGTTACCTAAACCCTCATTTGAACTCATGGGAATGATAAATAAACCTTTGCATTAAGCCACTGAGATTCTGTGTCTGTTTGTTATTATAGTATAACTTCATCTAGCTTAGTGTGTTCTGGAATCATCTTTCTAAAAGATTTTTTTTTTTTGAGACAACATCTCTCTATATAGTCCCGGATATCCTGGAACTCACTATGTAGACCAGGCTAGCCTCTGATTCACAGAGGTCTGCCTGTCTCTGCTTTGCAAATGTTGGGTTTAAAGATGGGTGCTACCATGCTCAGCTCTAAAAGAGTTCTGATCGTGGCCCACAATAAGACATACATTTTACATCATGGGCCAGTACACATGCTCAGGCAGGCAGAAAGACAGATGCTTACCTGTACATACACAGAAAACACTCTCTCTCTCTCTCTTTCTCAGTCCTCCCTCCCCCAACACACACACACACACACACACACACACACACACACACACACACACACACACACACTGGGAGCATGTGCCTCAAGAAACAGTACTTAATATACATGATTGACTAACTCTCTTCTGTTAGAAGGTCTGGTATTGATTACCTACACTGAATTTGCAGCCTACTACCAAATGTAATTGGAATCTCAGAAATGCTGCTGTTGATCATAATTTGCATATGACTTATCTGCTAATTACACATCTGTCATGCATATTTGCTAAAGCAGGCTTTTAAGATCTAGCTTTGGCTCCTACAATGGGTGGAAGTGTTTTGTATAAGATACAGCACATCCCACATATTTTCTGGAAGGTATATTTTATTGTTGAGCCTCCTAATTTACAACATATTTTTTAAAATTTCCTTAAAAATTTTTGTCATGGAGTAACAATATTAACCTGATTGTTATTTGCTTATTTTCAGTTTTTAAAATAAATAACTGTCTCTTGCATTAGAATCAGGGGCATCATAAAAACATCACTATCTAGACATAGTTTTGTGGTAATACTGATGCCGAAAATGAAAAAGAGACCAAATATATATATTTTGCATTATATACCTTTATATACTATATACTCATATCAAAACTTGCCATTTCTATTAAGAAGCTGATAAGTTACTCTCTAATTTCATAAATTATACCACAAATGTGAAAATATGGACAACTATTTCATATTTCTGCTGCTTATATAAGACAATGTTTATACAGAAAGCTTCAAAATTACAGAGGTGTTATAGTGGGAAGAGATGAACAGATATTTTACCTGAATCTCCACTGGCTTTTTATTCAGCCAGAATCATTATGATATTTTCTGAATACTCTTTTAGAGATGTATATGGTGTCTGTTTCTTCAATACATACAGAATACACACATGTTTAGGTATATGTGTGTATGTACATTTATACAAGTATATATATATACACATATACACATGTATATAGTCTACATATGTATATATATTTCTGTGTGCACTTATACATACATGCACACATAATGTCCTTTGGTTTATTTCCAGACCATTAATGTGAAATGAATTTTCAATGATTACCATTTTTTTCTTTAAATCTAAGGTGGTTTAAAAAGACCTTTGCAACAAGTAATAAATTTCTTTTAAAAATCATAAATATTATTACACTCAAAAGCATGATACAGGGCAAGTTACAAGGTGTCAGAGAAGACAAAAATTCCTGTTAATATGGTGGAAAAAAGGAATGAAGCAAGCTTTCCAGAATTCTCTCTTAAATTTGCCCCCCTCAGGGAATGGAACCCCAGTGCTTCTGAGTTGCTGGCTTCAGTAAAGTAACTCCAGACTCTGTGCATACTTCAAGGGAAGGGAGGGTGAGAGCCTGGGGTGGCTGGGGGTGAGGGATGGGATGACTGAACACTGAGATTTGAGCAAGAAGCCAATCCGTGGGTGGGGACACCAAGTGACAATGGGTTACTTTGGTAAAAACTGTTCGGGAATGAAATGGTGTCTTTGAAGGTTGACAACTGTCCCCTTTGGGGATGCTTGTTAGATATTCTCATGGGTTTGAGTTGCCAAGATGATATCTGCTTTCCTAAAAGAGGTCATCTCTTGCTCCCTTCTGGCCCCCAGTTATGGGGAATGAGGTGGCACACGTCCCTCTCAGTGGAACCGGCTCCTTGCAACCCCATTTGAATGTGGTCACTTGGGTCTTCTGATGTACCTCTTTCATCTCCTGGCCTCTTCTGGAACAGAGGCCCATTTCCCAGTAAGTCACTGAAATCACAACTTGAGGGAGGGAGCGAGGGAGGGAGATACTGCACTCCAGTGGTACTTTTGGGAAATCCAAGCTCAGGTGGGTGTGGGCAAAGTTATCAACAGTAAACCAAAACACAAAACCAAACCAAAAAGCGTTTGCCTCCTGGTTGTGTCGCACCCCAGAGGTCTAAGACCCGGGGAAACGAGTGTTCCTGTTTCTAACACTAGTAAACTGCCCCGTGTCAGACAGCTGCTAGAAACGCCTGGTAGTTTTCTCTCTTGCATGGCTGTGTAAAGAGTACCAGAAAACTGAAGGTGTGTGGATGAGCTCTGTGTAAGAGAGGTATGTCGGCTGCTCCAGTTAACGCTAGCCCAACTCCGAGCCACACGTTTCAGTCTTACGTCATCCAGGCAGAACAGAAGGAACGCGGGCTGGGTATTGGTGGTAAATTTTCAGTGCTCACGTCTTTTAAATCTCCTCACCCTGTCCAGTATTTAGGGTTCCCTGGGGACAGAATCTTTTTCATCATGCACCTCAATTTACAGCCCTGAATAGTCTTGCTCAGTTCAAGCCACCACCCACCCTTAGTGCTAGAGCTGGGTCACCCTCTGTCACCTTTCATTCCCATGCTATGTAACAACACCTCAGCTGAGACCACGGTTGTTCTCGAGAGTCACCAAGTGTGGCTTTTTAGGTGCATTCTTTTTCCTTCTCAGATATGAAAAAAAAACAAAAAACTGAGGGCAAAGCTGTCCTTGTTTTGTTTACAGCGTATCACCCATTTACGTGGCAGAAATAAAGGTCGAGTCACACATAGGACATAGATGTTGGTAGGAACGCTATATTTGGGCTACAGAATAAAAACGATTGCTTCCATTGTAGTGAAAAGAATCATTGACACTGAGCAAAGCCGCAGACCAGGCTGGGGTTGCTTGTGTGGGGGTAACAGGAATTGCTGTGTGGCTGGTGGCTGCCAGGACGCTGGAGCAAGGACAGAGGCAGAGACAGGGAGGAGGGGGTGGCGGAGATGGAAGCATGGCCCTAGTTCTTCCTCAGGATACTTTGCAGACTCCTCTCCACGGCTTCATCCAGCTCCTCCTCCAGCTCTTGTTTCTTGGACATGGCCAGCTTGGACTGGTAATCCCTCACCACCTGATCGATGTATGGGGCACTTTGTGTGCCATGTAACATCAGGGTCCATTCCTTCAGCAATCCCTTCTGTGGTGCACTGCCCACAAACCCCAGCTCCAGGGTCCAGGTCCCTCGGGCATCCTCCCCCCAGGTGTGGGTGGTCATGAAAGGCCACTTGTCAAAGCCCACCTTGGAGTCGTCGTCTCTTGGACGCCGGCTCAGCAAAATGGACTTGGTGCCCATGGGGGAGGTCATGTTGATGTTCAGGTCTCCTCTCCTGGTCGCATTGACTGTGATGACAGCTTGGACGTGCTCAAGGTAGCGTACGAAGTTTTCTTTCCCCTCACATGCATTTGTTTGGAGGGTCAGTACCAACTTGCCAGTGGGTGGTATTTTCCTGAGGGCAGAGAGAGAGATTTGGTAAGAGAAGGTATACAGGCCATGAGAAGGGCTTTCAAGACACCATCTGTAGCAGGAAGAGAAAGTGCTTTGAGATTAACTATTGAGACTGACTTGGGTTTTGATTTTCACATCAACTGTGAATCTGAGCATGGAACCTTCCCTGTAAAGGAAAGGTAGCCAGTTTGGTGTCCTTACATCTAAGCCCTCTCTGAGTCACCTGCAACTACAGCTCTCACGTAGCCTGCCCACCTTCCACTTCAGCTGTCTCCCAGCTTCTTCCCTGCCAACATCGTGGGCATCTGCTCAGTCTGTGTGAAGGACAACTAAAAGTGTCAGGGATTTAGCTCCTCAGGGACAGCCCTCTACCAATGACTGACAAGATGTGTTCCATAAATGTTCCCTGGTGTCCCTGCTTCTTAGTGGAATGACTCAGTGTTCCAAACTGGCAAGGTCTTGTCCTAGGGTTAACTTTAGGAGCGACTCAGATGGAGGCGAAAGTTCATAATGACTTTCTTTTCTTTTTTAAAGTACATTTAAAATTTGTTCTTTGAAAATTTCCTACATGTATACAATGTATCTTTATCGTATCTATCCCCCTCATTCCCCATCCCACTCCCCCAACGTGTCTCCCTTTTTACTTGCATGTATTTAAAAAAAAAAAGGCCAACCCACTAAGTCCGTTTAATGCTGCCTGTACATACATGGATGTGGGGCTGTCCACTAGAGCATGGATGACCTACAGGTGGCCACACCCTGAATAAAAATGACTTTCCTTCCCAGAGCAGCTATCAGTTGCCAGAAGCTCCTCAGGGAGGGGTGGAGGCCCACCGGCCCCTCTCTTATCTTGGCTGGAATGTTAAGGGCTCCAGCTTGTGCAGAGTGTGTGTAGGTGAGCTCAGCTGCTGTGCATTTAGGAGTGCAACGGCCGTGTCAAGGCCAGAGAACAGCATTTCACACCTCTCTCCCTTATCCTCTGGTTCTTACATTCTGTCCTCTCTTCCCCGTGTTTTCTGAGTCTCGGGGATTTGGTACAAGGGTTCCATTTAGGGCTGAGAACTCAGTTTCACTTGTTCTCAGCACTTTGTCCAGTTATGAGCCTCTGCATTGACAGATAACTGCATTGATGCTGTAAAAAGAAGTCTCCATTGTACCTTTAGTTTAAAGTGCTATAGACCTTGATGAGTGGGAGCTGCTGCTGGTTTAATGGTTCCTACAGACTGAATGCTTCCTATTGCAGAGGCTTGGGACTAGAAGTACTTTAGACTTGGAATATTGGAATATGTGCTTATGCATTGTGGAGATGGAAGCCAAGGCTAAATAGAGAACTCATGTATGTTTCATATCCTTATATGCCATCCTGAAGGTAATCATAAATAATATTTTTATCTATGCCGTGATGCTTTGACCAGAATCTGTCACATGAAAGCCAGTGTGAGATTTTCCACTTATGGTATCATGCAGAATCTTGGAGCATGTTTGATTCTTAGACTAGGGACGCTCAACTGTTCTACCACTAAAAATGCCGGAAGTTGGTTTGATTCATTCTAGTGAAAGATCTGGGCACTCTGGGAGTGTGTTTGACCAGAGTTGGAGACCCTGGGAGGCCAGCCCAGGCATTCTCCATGCCACCTCTCCTTACAGTGCACCTCCTCCTTGAGGAATGTCTTTGAATGTGCAAAGCTCCAAGCTTCCTGTACTAGTCACAGACTACGTGGGACCACATGGTGCGATGGGAAGACTACAGAGTCTGGGGACACACTTATTTGAATTAGGATACAGCTTCTACACTTACGAGTCATGAGAGATTGGAAAATTATGCATTTGAAGTGTGACTATTGTGGGTGGACTTGTGAGGTTAATGACTGTGTAAAAGCACCAACCACAGTGCCTGCCACATAGTATGTGTCAGGGCTCTTCCCTGACTCCTTGTCTATGGAATACCCCCTCTCTGCATGGCTTTGCATTGAGAGCTCCAAATAATACATATTTGTTTGTCTTTAAGGAATGATAGGTATTTTAAAACATGCATCTTGTAGAACACACCTACAAAAAGATGCTCATCACACAGAACCAACTTGGTGCCAAGCCTGATTCTGTAGTACCCTTGGAACCGAGATCACATGCCCGAGAGGGTTTTTAGAAGCACATGCTGTGTTTGATTAATCAAGGCATACTCTCCTGAGCCACTTGAAAACTGTGGTGGTTAACATTGGATGTCAGTTGTCAATTAACTCTGGCTCTAGAACCAGCTAGGACAGACATAAGGCTTTTCCAGGCACATCTGGGAGGGACCATTTAGATTCAGATTAGCCTCTGACAATATTTCTGAGGAATTATTTTGATTAGGTTAGTTGATGTCTGTTACCATTCTCTGGATGGGGACCCCGGGCTGTATGATAAGCTGGGTCCTGGCATTCACCATTCTCTGCTTCTTGACTGTGAATGGAACTTGACCAGTTGCCTCAAGCTGCCACTGTTGTGACTTCTCTGCCATGATGGTCTGTGACCTTGAATGGTAGCCTGATGAGTTGCTTTGGGTAGCGTACTTTATCATGGCAACTGTCAAAGTAACTCAGGTAGAAAATACGTGTTTCCACGAGCGAGGCAGCATCAAAGCTCCTTAACACAGGAAGCAGCCACTGGTTATGGAGAGCCAGGGGTGGTGGGGGAAATGGCCTTTTGGTCCTTGGCTCTTGAGAATTTGTTGGCAAGTAGTCATAAAACCAGCCTTGGAAGTCAGGTTATATTCACATGTGTATACAGAGTGTATTTTTAAATGACTGGGTTGGCACTGGCCTATAGAACTTCCTACTATGGAGGAAGTGTTCTGTACCTGTGCACTCCAGTACAGTAGGCACTGGCTACATGTGGCAACAGAACACTTAAAATACAGCTAGCATGAGTGAAGAGCTGAAACTATACTTTAAAATTTTAATTTAATTAACTTTTTGTTCATTGATTTTTTTTTTTGGTTTTTCGAGACAGGGTTTCTCTGTGTAGCTTTGCGCCTTTCCTGGAACTCGCTCTGTAGACCAGGCTGGCCTCGAACTCACAGAGATCCGCCTGCCTCTGCCTCCTGAGTGCTGGGATTAAAGGCGTGCGCCACCACCGCCCGGCCTGTTCATTGATTTTGATAGTTACTCCCACACATGAGAGGTGGAAACTTTTTTTTTTTTGTTGTTGTTGTTGTTGAATTTGAACCTGATAAGGAGAACAAGATGTGAGAGAGTTCCTGGGCTTCTGTTTTTATGGTCGTCAGTTTCTTCCTGGCTCACAGGTTCTGGGAAAGTGTAGATTTGGCAGTGCAGGATTTCTGGCCATCCTTTTGGTGGTCTCTAGAATGTCTGGCACCTTATGGTATTAGGGAAATTCTATAGTCTGCTATGGGGTTTCTGTGAAGATAGGAGCAGGTCTAGAAGAAGGACTCTAGAAGGTGGATTCTGAGGAGTCTGGGATTTGCAAAGAATGATGCCAGGAAGATGCGTGGCATGAGTCTGAATGTTATATTCTATTCCTACCTTGTATTATGGGCTCCCTTGAAAAGTTCAATAAGGAAACTCACAAGCCAACAACCAGAATGTTCCCTGTAGTAACTGCCCTTGATACCACAGAACTCACTTAATATCTGCTGAACGCAAGTCATTATTAGTTGGGTATAGAGGTGCACACCTGTAATTCCAGCACACAGGGAACTAACAGGAGAAGCATGAGTTTCAGGCTAGCCTGGGCTACATAACAAGTTTGAGTTGATGCTGGGCTACATAGGAAGGCCTTGTTGCAAAACAAACAATGAACAAGACAAGACAAAACAAAACAAAACACCACCACCCACCTCCAGTACTCTATTATCTTAATGATTCAGTCCACATAGGAGATGAACCTCTGGTCACAGAGAAGTTGTTTTTCAGTTCCAATAGTGTCCCGGATACTTAGGGACTGGAGTAACTCTGGGATGTTCACTTTTGAAGTGAGTTTGTAGAAATTTTGGCAGAAAAGTGACATTACTTCCTTTTGAGAAAATGGAACATATTTCTTTGATTGTCTAAGAATTAGAGGTAGGACCCACAGGCAGAGCTTGGGAAATCCTTCAGAAGATGGGGAGGAAGAATTGTAGGAGCCAGAGGGGTCAAAGACATCATGAGAACACAGTCCACAGAATCAACTAACCAGGGCTCACTGGGGCCCAGAGACTGAACGGACAAACAGGGAACCTGTATGGGTCTGATCTAGGTCCTTTGTATATATGTTATGGTTATGTAGCTTGGTGTTCTTATGGGACTTTTAACAGTTGGAGTAGGGGCTGTATCTGACTCTTTTGCCTGCTTTTGGTACCCTTTTCTTCCTACTGAGTTGCCTTGTCTGGCCTTGATATGAGGGTATGTGCTTAGTCTTATTGTAACTTGTTATGCCTTGTTAGGTTGATATCCCTGGGAGGCCTGCCCTTTACTGAAGGGAAACAGAGGAGGAGTGGATTTGGAGGAGAGGGATGTGTGTGTGTGGGACTAGGAGGAGAGGAGGGGATATATGAGAGAATTAAAAGAAAGAAAGGGGGCCGGGCGGTGGTGGCGCACGCCTTTAATCCCAGCACTCGGGAGGCAGAGCCAGGTGGATCTCTGTGAGTTCGAGGCCAGCCTGGGCAACAGAGAGAGTTCCAGGAAAGGCGCAAAGCTACACAGAGAAACCCTGTCTCGAAAAAACCAAAAAAAAAAAAAAAAAAAAAAAAAAAA